>CABFWB010001304.1:57058-71281 GCA_902151455.1 Timema bartmani
ATAAAAACTGCAAAAAAAAAAAAACACTGATCCTAAAACGCGTTCCTTCCCACTCCATATTAAATGAGATAGTTTAGATCCTTAACGGCCAGCACATCGGCTCTAAATCAAGCGAACGAAAGATAAAAATGAACCAACATTCATTCACATTACACGTGTTAAAAATTGGCTTTAGTCAAGACCCTTGTTGAGATGAGGGGTTAATAAGCTACTCTGGTCCTGAGTGCTTCAACTGTCTTTTATACAACACACCCTCCCCCTAACTAGTCCTGTCCCTAACTTTCTCCCTCTCTCTCCCACTCACATACACACCACCGACCCGCGCCGTGCGTCATAAAGTTAATCCTACAAGAAAATTTGATGCGCCATTTTATGTCAAATAAGCTGCCATTGTGTCTCTGAAGATGATACCCTACCCTTTTACTACTTACCCGGCGCAAGGAAGTAGAAAATGGAATGACAGCCTATTTTTAAAATGTTACAGACATATTCAAAAACATCTTCCTTAAAACTGCGCCAATTCTGAGATGTGTTTTGGTTGAGTTTATCAATGGTAAGCTTGGAATAATTACCCTAGAGCAGTGGTATTCAACCTGGGGTACGCGTACCTCTGATGGTACGTGAAGACATATTATTGTGTGCCTAATTAAAATTTAAAAAATATAATATACACACATGTATGAAATAAAATTATTAATCTTTTACATTATTTTGATGTAGTTTGCTTAGTTTATTTTAGATGTATATTAGAGAATAATATGTATAACATAACTTGCATTATTAAACTACAGCTTTGGGGGTACAAAGTTAGAAATAAATTATATTTGGGGGTTCAAAGTTGAAGATAAATTATATCTGGAGGTACGTGAAAAAAAATAAGGTTGAATACCACCGCCCTAAATAATAACGTTTTTTTTCTCAATGCATGTATGTACGAGTAAATAATTATTAGTGGTTAAAATTATATTGTTTCAAAATTGGTTTTATGGGGGGAAATGAAAGCCTTATTTACCGCATTAGGATAAACTTTATTCTTTAATTTACTGTTTTGTTCGATTTGTTACGTAAAATATAATAAGTAATTAGTGTAAGCCCTTGAATTTTAATAAACACCTGATACGTACTATATTTACGCAAATAAATTTTACCTCAAAAGTTACATATTAATAAAGTGTAAATCAAGTTTATTGCATGATAACTTCATACATACATGCAGATTTGAATTAAATGTAAGCACACAAAGCTATCTAAAACTTAAGCGTGCACTTGTAAACAAAATCAGGGCTGCAATTAAAAAAAAACTTTATTTAATTTATTTAAAAAATATTCACCGGCTATAATAATTCAGCAAATATATTACGTGAACGCAATAATCCTAATTTAAAAGTGATTTCCCATTATGTTAAAACAAAAACAAACTCAATCAATAATATTGTCAAAACGAGTTTACTATCTTTTTTTTTTTATTATAATTAAAGTCGACATTATTTATAAAAGCTCATCTCTAAAAGTTTTTCCGCACAAACAAAAGAAACCGAATGAAATAAAGCAAAATAAACTTAGGGCGTGCTCAAGTAAAATAAAACCAAGATGTCGCATCCAAGAGGGAGGTAATCAATCTCTTCCTTACCTTTTATATCTCTTTCTGTTGCAATCCTCTTTGTAGTATACCCTGGATACGTTGAGAAGACTGTGGCGTGGATTAGGAAGATCAACCACAACTGAGAGAAAAGTTACTAGATCTACTTTCACGTATTCATACGTCTAGTAATGTTATCTATAGTCCCATTTGATAAATAGTAAAACTACCATTTAAATAAATAAAAAAACTCCGTGGTGTCAGCCCTCAATCAAGCCATACCAACCCAGAAACCGCCATCTGTTGGCGAATACAGTGCAAACTTCTGTGGATATATGATGTCATGTGGTCAGCACAACAAACCCTCCGGTCGTTAATCTCAGTTTTTTTTAGATAAGATCCGCTACTTTTACATTCAAGTAACTCCTCATTTGTCCTCATGAGGTGGAGTTGACCCCGTTCCAGACCCAGTGCTTCGCAGAAAATTTCTGGAGGCGCCAAGGATCGAACCCAGTACCTCTGTATCTGTAGCCAAGAACCCTGAGCACTATAGATAGAAACAGTCATTTAAATAACTCTAATGAAGAAAACTGTTAAAAAATTTGTCATCAAAATATATATATATATATATTTGAATTTTATATTAGTCTCTACCTAAGAAAATTTTTACTGTACTTAGTCACAGACGTCAGTGAACACTTGGACTAATCGACAAGCTCGTGTAGTCTAGTCTGGCTTTGGAGGTGACCTAAATCCCAGATAGATGCACTAAGGGTGGATATTTCTAATTGGTTTCCCATTCTGCCTCTACGTGAAGGCGGTAAACCCTGATTTTGGTTGGAAGAACAGTTTAGAAAATTCTAACACATTTTTTTGCAGCCAACATTGATATAATTTGACTAAATGATTAGTATTTTTTATAGGTATTGATAATGATAGCTTGATGTATAAATACACTAGAGTCATGATCATCCGGACTAAAGTAGCAGCATTCCGGGACGAATTATACGGAATCCGAGTGTAAATAATTTTCAGTATAGGTTTGCCTACTTTATTTAATTTTCACAGAACATTTAACTTTGTTTTAATAGAATCTGCCCATTTTCTGATTGCGATGTAAAATAGGAATACAATAATTGTAGGGGTACAGTAAAATTAAACGAGAGAAAGATTGTTTAAATCTTTACTACCCTATATGGCAGTGCCTACTTTATTTTGCAAATGGAACATCGGCTTCAAAGCAAGAACAACCAATGAAAATAGAGCGTCACCTGGATTACATTATAAATTCAGTAAATGTTTTATAAGTGGATATGTACAGGTTTGTTTATTTTAAAACGCACTTGTTAATACCGAGAACTGGACCGGATAATACGGAGGGCCGGATAGCCGAAGGCTGGATAATCACGACTCTAGTGTATATTAAAATTGTTTTGGTAACTTTAGTAACCACCAGCTACTGTTCATCCTATTAAACCAGGGTAGATCTCATAAATGTAATTATATACGGTTGTACGTGGCTTACAAAATATTAATATATCAGAATAATATTAAAAACTATTTTATTATAGAGCTCAACCCACTTCGGTGGTCGAATGTTCTAAGGCGTCACTGCAGCAATAGAATGGGCAGCCAATGACGGGGAGATTGGGCTTCAAATATGGGTTTTGGTTTTTTCCTAACTGGTTTTCAACTCTCCCTCCACACAAATTCCGGTTGTTTTCTTTAGATTCTACCATTATCATTCCTAACCCCTATTTCTGTCGTTAAATGCGGGGATAGCCCGTGTCGATGATTGCATGCTCAAAGGCATCACTCTGGCAATAGCTCGTATTACTGGTGACATGAAGGTTGGGGTTCGAATCCTGGCCAGGTGTTATAAATGTGGGATTTTTCTAAATGTTTTTCCACTATCTATTTATATATATATATGGTATAGTTCCTTTTAGCTAGACATTTCTCCCCCATATTTCTTTTAAATTTAAATATACAGTTAGCCAGAATGGGTAGTAAGTCATGCTGCATAAAAACAACAACATAAATATATACGCTACAACAGGACTAGCGATAGTCGAGGTCAGGTGGAGTGAAACGGAAGTTAAGGTCCTCTTTTTTTATAATTTGTATAATAAAAAACTTTATTGACTTACTTACTTACTCCATGGCATTGGGAGCTCAAAGTTCATTGCCGCACTTACAAAAGGACGCCACCTATTCCTATCTCGAGATAGTTCTATTCAGTCCATCTAATTACACCCTATCCTTATCTTGATATAGTTCTATTCAGTCCATCTAACTACACCCTATCCCTATCTTGAGATAGTTCTATTCAGTCCACCTCAATACACCTTATCCCTATCTTGATCTAGTTCTATTCAGTCCACCTCAATACACCTTATCACCTATCTTGAGATAGTTATATTCAGTCCACCTGAATACACCTTATCCCTATCTTGATCTAGTTCTATTCAGTCCACCTCAATACACCTTATCCCTATCTTGAGATAGTTCTATTCAGTCCACCTCAATTCACCTTATCCCTATCTTGAGATAGTTCTATTCAGTCCACCTCAATACACCTTATCCCTATCTTGAGATAGTTCTATTCAGTCCACCTCAATACACCTTATCCCTATCTTGAGATAGTTCTATTCAGTCCACCTCAATACACCTTATCCCTATCTTGAGATAGTTCTATTCAGTCCACCTCAATACACCTTATCCCTATCTTGATTTAGTTCTATTCAGTCCACCTCATTACACCCAGGTCCATCCTGTTATTCTCCCATCTGCGTCTAGGTCTTCCCAATGGTATCTTCCCATTGGGTTTACCAGTCAATAATAGGGTTCTAGATTCTCCCATTCGTGCTACAAGCCCTGCCCACCGTATCTACGAGACTTGATTATCCTAACAATGTCTTGTGATTAATAAAAGGTATGTAATTCATCATTATGTAACCACCTACACACCCCAGCCTCACCCATTTTTTTACCAAACATCTTCATATAGCACCTTGTTTTCAATCCCCTGAATTAATTTTTTTCGTCATATAAGTTAAAATACCACGTTTCACACCCGTAAGAGAACAACCAGTAAAATGTTGTATTTTATATTCTTATATTCCTTGACAGTAGGCGAGATGTCAACAACTTACTGACCGATTATTAGCATGCATTTCCCCACTCAATTATTTTCCTTAGTTTCCAATCTAATATAAGTTTAGTTATTTCCAGTTAAAATTGTTCCTAAATATTTAAACTAAAAAAAAATTGTTTGAAGTAATCTATAAATTATCGACCCCAATCTGTTTACTCTGTGTGATCATATTATAACCTACTTGGTATTTTCAGCGTTCACTTCTAAGGCTATTTCCTTACTAGCCATTAATAAAATGTCTTCAACAGATTCCTTACTATTGCCCAACAAAGCTAAATCAGCTGCTTATCCTAATAGCTGCATTGTATTGTTTAGTGACAACCCTTCCCTACTCTCTTGCATTAATCTAATACATTGACTATCATATAACATAAGTTAGTCAATGGTATGGATTGGTCCAAATGGGCCACTCTTTGGGGGTTATTGGGGGGTGTCACGCGCCAAACTTCCTACTGCCAATACAAGTTTTTAAATGCAAAAACACGGGCTTTAGCTTGCGTTTGCTTCCATCTCACCTTAATTCCGCGTGCTCTCAGGCTAGCTAATACATATTACAACTATTTTTCGTTTCTTACTTTCTTTTGATTTTGTTCCCTTTGTGGCTCCCTCCAATACTCCCATCCGCAGCCGAGTCTGTATTTTTCAACCTCCTCCTCCCTCCCCCTCACCCCCCAATCCACCCAGACTCACCCCATCGTCCCAAACAGACAACATGGCTGACAAGAAGAAATTGCTTCTTCTCCATTTCATGGCTGACAGAAGAATCAACCGAGGAGACAGTTTTTTCGGCAAAGTGTTTTTTTTCATCCCCTTACCCTTCATTTATCTGCGTAGAAACGTCCCTTACATTCCCTTACTCTTAGGGGTTGATTATCCTGAGATATTTGGATTAGAAATCTCTAACGGATTTACTTGTATGTTTTTTGAGAGAATAATATTTTAATTCTTTGAGTATTTTGGTATGAAATTTGATTAATTCTTATTTCATTCGAATTTTCATTTTTGTGGTAAAACCACATATGTGGCCACGTGGACTAGGGTTTCAAATATGTCTGGTTTGATTTGATAGTGACAAGGAGGTCGGGGTTTTAGTCCCGACCAAGTGTACTAATAGTGGCCTTCACTATACGGTTTTCCATTTTCCCTACGCAAATTCTTTATTAATTTATTATTATAAATATGTTAATAGATAACAAATCTTAATTTTATGTAATTATACTAAAACATTGGATGATAAGAGATAAAATACAGTCCATTTTCAAAGAAAGAACCTTATCTGAGAATTAAAAAGTCAGTAAACATACTTTGACGTATTCATATGTCAAATCATCGGATCTGCTGCCGTCACGTTTGATAGATATAATCAAACCTATAAAATAGTATATATATGGTGGATGGTAGATTGTCTGAAGACAGTCCAGACATTGTTTGGAAGGAGGGCTATTGTGTACTAAGATTACGAGTGCTACGTGTATTCACCGGGTAGTTTTGGACTTTCGGAACTCTGACTGATAAAGACATCGCTGAGCTGAATACCAAAATTTATGACTATGTCAGGAATCAAAACCTGAATTTTAAGACCAGTAGAAAGATTATAATTATATTATATAATACATGTCTAAAATATATTAAACTAATTATGTTATAGTAGAGATAGGTACAATTTATTATCACCTATTAAGATTATTTTTGTCACCCTAAAAATATTATTTGAGAGTACTTGGTATATTTGTGAGTTAATAACATTCAACATATCGACTTTTAATTTCTATAGTATAGTGTTCTTACACGATCGACTTAAAATGACCGCGAGATCAACCGATTGATCGTGATCTTCGAGTTGCTGACCCGTGGATTATCTAAAAGCAGACATTTATGATGAAGACATTTTAGACTCTCTGTTATTTGGTCTAGTAAAACATTTACGAAACAAAACAAAATTAACATACTTTTGAAGGTGGAAACGAAACAGTAGTTGTAATACACGAGGGTTAGTAATATAAATATTTAAATTATATTTATAGGAAAATTGTTGGCGTATTTATTAGAAATATGACATCTTGTAAGAAAGACCTCGTTCAAAGGCATTCAAAAAGGCCAATATTGTGACAGTCAATGTTCTAATTTCGGAATAATGTAAAAGGTAACTCTTTTTACCACCCCTTGATGTTTCCATTCTGGACTAACAACCAGAGACTCTGGGAGGTGATGGACCAGTCTGTGTTATTGTAACCTCCTGATTGTAGTGTAGTCTGAATTATTAGTACTATAACTACAGGATTACAACCAGAGAATCTCAGAGGTGATGGACCAGTCTGTGTTATAATAACCTCCTGATGGTAGTGTAGTGTGAACTATTAGTACTCTAACTACAGGATTTCAACCAGAGAATCTCAGAGGTGATGGACCAGTCTGTGCTATAATAACCTCCTGATTGTAGTGTAGTGTGAACTATTAGTACTCTAACTACAGGATTACAACCAGAGACTCTGTGAGGTGATGGACCAGTCTGTGTTATAATAACCTCCTGATTGTAGTGTAGTGTGAACTATTAGTACTCTAACTACAGGATTACAACCAGAGACTCTGTGAGGTGATGGACCAGTCTGTGTTATAATAACCTCCTGATTGTAGTGTAGTGTGAACTATTAGTACTCTAACTACAGGATTACAACCAGAGACTCTGTGAGGTGATGGACCAGTCTGTGTTATAATAACCTCCTGATTGTAGTGTAGTGTGAACTATTAGTACTCTAACTACAGGATTACAACCAGAGACTCTGTGAGGTGATGGACCAGTCTGTGTTATAATAACCTCCTGATTGTAGTGTAGTGTGAACTATTAGTACTCTAACTACAGGATTACAACCAGAGACTCTGTGAGGTGATGGACCAGTCTGTGTTATAATAACCTCCTGATTGTAGTGTAGTGTGAACTATTAGTACTCTAACTACAGGATTACAACCAGAGACTCTGTGAGGTGATGGACCAGTCTGTGTTATAATAACCTCCTGATTGTAGTGTAGTGTGAACTATTAGTACTCTAACTACAGGATTACAACCAGAGACTCTGTGAGGTGATGGACCAGTCTGTGTTATAATAACCTCCTGATTGTAGTGTAGTGTGAACTATTAGTACTCTAACTACAGGATTACAACCAGAGACTCTGTGAGGTGATGGACCAGTCTGTGTTATAATAACCTCCTGATTGTAGTGTAGTGTGAACTATTAGTACTCTAACTACAGGATTACAACCAGAGACTCTGTGAGGTGATGGACCAGTCTGTGTTATAATAACCTCCTGATTGTAGTGTAGTGTGAACTATTAGTACTCTAACTACAGGATTACAACCAGAGACTCTGTGAGGTGATGGACCAGTCTGTGTTATAATAACCTCCTGATTGTAGTGTAGTGTGAACTATTAGTACTCTAACTACAGGATTACAACCAGAGACTCTGTGAGGTGATGGACCAGTCTGTGTTATAATAACCTCCTGATTGTAGTGTAGTGTGAACTATTAGTACTCTAACTACAGGATTACAACCAGAGACTCTGTGAGGTGATGGACCAGTCTGTGTTATAATAACCTCCTGATTGTAGTGTAGTGTGAACTATTAGTACTCTAACTACAGGATTACAACCAGAGACTCTGTGAGGTGATGGACCAGTCTGTGTTATAATAACCTCCTGATTGTAGTGTAGTGTGAACTATTAGTACTCTAACTACAGGATTACAACCAGAGACTCTGTGAGGTGATGGACCAGTCTGTGTTATAATAACCTCCTGATTGTAGTGTAGTGTGAACTATTAGTACTCTAACTACAGGATTACAACCAGAGACTCTGTGAGGTGATGGACCAGTCTGTGTTATAATAACCTCCTGATTGTAGTGTAGTGTGAACTATTAGTACTCTAACTACAGGATTACAACCAGAGACTCTGTGAGGTGATGGACCAGTCTGTGTTATAATAACCTCCTGATTGTAGTGTAGTGTGAACTATTAGTACTCTAACTACAGGATTACAACCAGAGACTCTGTGAGGTGATGGACCAGTCTGTGTTATAATAACCTCCTGATTGTGGAATTGTACATTGTACCACAGTACATATGCGTATAACCTGGACCGGTAATAAGGCTCGGTGCTAAAAAAAAAACAGCTATGCACCCACTTGACGTATCCAGCCAATGACATGAATGTATGACTGACCAGTGCTCTCTAAAATGGCAGAACATCCCAAGTGCACGAGTAGGGTTCATCAAAACTTGGGTCTGTTCCATCCCCCTGATGTTTCTTCTCAAGGTACGTTCCGTGGGGGATGGAATCTAGACACCCCTAAATGAGACAGTGTGACATCACATCCTGCATGCTGAGAAAAGAGGGCGGGACGTGAGAGGTATTAGTGCGCCGATGACGTCATGAGAGGGTTGCCCCAAAGGAGATGGGTCTGGGGATCAAGTGGGATTATAGTGCGCAGGACTATTCCTGCATAGGGGAGGATTCAAGGACTAAACACACTGCGCTCAAGATAGCGGGGTGACTTTATGGGACGTGCTAGAGTTGCTGGGCTCTACGTACACTGCGCTCAACATAGCTGGGTGACTTTATGGGACGTGCTAGGGTTGCCGGGTTCTTACATACACTGAGCTCAACATAGCTGGGTGACTTTATGGGACGTGCTAGAGTTGCCGGGTTCTTACATACACTGCGCTCAACATAGCTGGGTAGACTTTATGGGACGTGCTAGAGTTTATGGGTTCTTGCGTACACTGCGCTCAACATAGCTGGGTGACTTTATGGGACGTGATAGAGTTGCTGGGTTTTTGTGTACACTGCGCTCAACATAGCTGGGTGACTTTATGGGACGTGATAGAGTTGCCGGGTTCTTAGATACACTGCGCTCAACATAGCTTGGTGACTTTATGTGACGTGATAGAGTTGCCGGGTTCTTAGATACACTGCGCTCAACATAGCTTGGTGACTCTATAAGACGTGCTATAGTTGACGTGTTTTTATTTACACTAAAACATACGTGTTTTTATAAATGGAAGTTTAGTACATGGGGAGTCGATTGCTATATTCTGTGGTGAACAGTAATTTTTCTTTTTCTTTATGTTGTTTGCTCGATAAGGAAGTGTTAATGAGTTAATCTCCAAAGGATATATTGAATTAGTTTTTCGATCCTCTACAACGTCCTAAAGTTTGGTTGTTTAACCCGGTAACATTATGTATACTCGTTAGACTGTTAAGAGTATTGTGCATTCCTCGAATAATTCTCGTGGACCCTAGTTTGATAACATTGTGACGTCCTGGGCCGCCCTTAGCAAACGTGGGGCCCTGGGAAATTTAGGGAAGTTCGAGAATCTAGGATCCTGGAGATAATTGTGGATGTGGCAGCGCCGAATTCAACGACGATGATGAGAAGTCCACAAGAGGTATCAGGAAATTCCCTGAATGGTAAATTACAGTGTAATAATTAATGCCAGAAGGAGTGTTTTTATACATATAAGGGTTTATTTCTCCCCAACCTTTCATTCGATTCTCTTCATCAACAAACTTGATCTTTTATTAAAGTGCAAATGACAACTGTGTCAAGTTTGAATTAAATCGGTGAACGCGCTCAAAGGTTATCGCGAGACATATCCACCACAGACAGACATACAGACAGACAGACATACAGACAGACAGACAAATGCAGATAGGTAAAGTTAAAAGTGAGAGCTCGCTTCACTCGTTCAATAGATAAAACCACATGTTTTTATTTGTTTTTACACTCTGAAAATATTTTCTAGATCGCCAATACAGGGAGCCTAATCTATACGAGCGTGAAAGCAAAACAATCCCATTCCAACTTATTTTTTTCTCTCAGTCACCTAAGAAACCACGGGGTATCCACCCCAAATCCATGGGCCCTGTGCGGCCCCACCGTTTTCACACCTGTAAGGGTGGCCCTGGTAACATCATAGTGTTTACAGGTTAAAGAAATTAGGGTCGGCTTTAAAGTGAGGGCGAGGCAACTTATCGTTTTAAGGTGTTTTTATGGAAACTATGGTTGCATAAATTATGAGATTAGAATATTAATATGGCACACATTTAGCACTAAGTATTAGTATAGGTTTCATCATTTATGCCGTTATGTGTGCTACCAGCAACAGCCAATGTTTTTAGGTCTTTTAACGATAAATATTGTAACACAAATTATGTGATTGAGATATTCTTGTGGTACAAATTCAGCGCTAAATATCGACATAATTTGTGGCGTTATTGGTGCTGCTACGTGAATTTAGCAGCACCAAACTTTTTTTTTGTATTCTTACGAAAACTATATCGGCACAAATTATGAGAATAGAATATTCTTGTGACACAAATTTAGCACTAAATATTGCCACAGGCTTACTGATTGCAGCCAATAATAATACAAATACAATTTGTAAAAGAGATGTAATGAAAATATATCGCCTAGACTCTAAAACAATATATACATTCAAACAAAATGTTCTGATCCTTCCTGGGTAGCTCCCTAATATAGAAAAACATAAGGGCGTTATTTACAGTAAGCTAACATAATTACAGGTCTCGTAGATCGTGAGGTAATCCCTTTGTAGATCAATCCAAACACCGTTTGTGGCACCATGCGTGAGTGTGTGTGTGTGTCCCTCACTGGAACACGCTGACATATGTGCTACCACCAGCCGTGTGTGCTCGTGCTTCTAGACGTGTTCATTTCATTTGGAAACATTACGTGTGTGCAGCGCTACAACACGCCATTGTTACTGATTGCAGCCAATAAAAAAGGACAACGCAAATAGACAGGGTGAGTCATAATCAACATGTTTAATGTGCCGTTAGAGATGATCCTCCTCCCTGTAAATGAACAAATACAATTATTTATAAAAAAGTTCAATTTTATTTTTTAGTAAAATGTCCGATGTGTTAGCTCAGTCGGTAGTGTGTCTGCAATCTGCACTAAAGGTCCTGGGTTTAATTCCTGGCATGGCCCAAAAATGTATCGTTGGTGAAATGTGGGTTAACAATTTCACGTTGATGAATTAACGGTTCGTGATGTTGTGTTATATATGTTCTAGATTTAAGTTAGAAGTAATGAGCTGATAAGTCAATTTATAAATTGTAATAGCTCGAATAAAACACTAAAAAAATACTGATCAATGAGCTAAACGTTTTGTTGTATTAAAAAAAAAAGATAATCATATGTATGTGTAGATTTTGATCAGTAATTTTTACTTTTTCGCTATCTTACAGGTAGAGAAAGTATTGTGATCATCAAACAAATTTAATTCGAGATTTTGATGAATTTCGACGTTTAATGACCCCCCGAATCCGAAAAAGGTGTTTTTGAATTTCCGTCTGTCTGTCTGTACCTCGGACAAGAGCCTTAACTGTTTACCAATTGGGTTAATACTCGGTATCTAGGGTTTTCATAAAGTTGCCCTGAGGGATTTTTGGAATTGAATATCCAACCCTAAAATTAAGGGTAGTTTACTGAAGGGTGAAAAGAGAAAAATAGATTTTATCAAAATCGACTCAAACAATTTTGATTAAATTTCATTTCTAAGCATTGATCAATATTATAAACAAAATGGCTACTCTCATATTTTCGGCAAAATGACTTTAAGGGTTCCGGTCTGATGCATTAATTCTAATTTTTTATCACATCTCCGAAACTACTTGAGATATGAAATTACTCATTGTTGCAAATATATAGGTATACTTATGATATAAATATTTTATTTGAAACATATTTTTATAAAACCAAGAATTTTCAAGCTAAACGCAAATATATATATTTTTAACTTTTCGGACACTAAAGGTCAAATATTGCGACCGTAAAAAAAATCTAACCTGAGATTTTGATGGATGTCAACGTTTCATGACTCCCCGAACCCTAAAAAGTGGTTTTTGCAAATGCCATCTCTCTGTGCGTCTGTTTAACCCTAAAAATAAAAGTAGTTTAATAAAAGGCGAAAAGAGAAAAAATCGATTTTCTCAAAATCGATTCTAACGATTTTGATTAAAATTCGTATCTAGGCGTTGATTAAGATTATAAATAAAATGGCTATTTTCATTTTCCCATGAAAAATGATTTTAGGGTATTTTACAGAATCAGAAATTTTCTTAGGCCCTTTCTCCGCAAATATTTAAGATTCTAAATAATTTATCATTGCAAAATTTTAGTACTATTAAAAATTAAAAAAACTTTTATATGAAATATATCTTTATAAAACCAATAGTTTCTGAGATATTGGCAAATATATTAATACAATTTTGTGAGCTTTAGTTGTGAAGAGATACTACATTAAGTTTTAACGCAATAATTATCTAATTCCATAGAGTAAATAAGCAAGTCCCTCAAAAAGTTCATGTTTTTTTCCCCTTTAACCTCTTATAGGAAATATTTGTACAAGAATGTTCATTTTAAACGCAATAGTCAATATTTACTATTTTTTATTGGTCTACGTTTATAAATGATGAATTTAATAAAAATGCGATAACCATAAGATGTGCAACCCCTAATAACATGTCAAGAATTTTAACCAGTACTCAATTTTTAATACGAAGTATTGACACTTGTTAACCCAATATTGATTTTTCTTTGGTCCAAATATACTAGTGAGGACTTTAATTCTTTAAAAAAAAAATCATAAAATTTAAATCCGGGAGTCAAAAAATATTTAACTTAAGTAAAACGCAATTTTTGCTCGGGTTTGTTAGTGTATGATATTTCGTTTCACATTATATTACGAGTTTTGAGTAAACATCTCAATTTTTCAACAATGGATTGAGAAAGTCCGTGCAGATTTCTGTACCATTTATTTCAAATTTTTTTTAGACAATCTCATTTTGTTTTATGGGTGATCTTATAAAATTATAATTTAGGAGAAATGTATCCATAGCTATTTCTATTGATGCAGTGTTAGGGTATAGAAAATAATAGATTAAAAGAATATCATCAGGTTCAACAAATTTAGGATCATAGAAAAAGATAATACTAAAATTAAATTTTTAAATTACGTCGAACCTAAATTAATAAACGTATGAATGAAAAAAAATATTGACTTAGATTCGACTTATGCAATTTAAAGGAAATCCACTCGCTCTTGGAAAAACTTTTAGAACAATACAACTGAGTGGGATTCGAAACTACAGCTCCTCATCACCAGGGAAACCTAGTGGAATCTCTTGACGTTTAATCCGCGTTAAGGTGACCTGGCGGTCTAGGGGTAAGGTGTCGAGACTTATGTGCTGGAGGTCCGGGGCTCAATCCTCGGTCCCGGCACAGATTTATCTGATTGCCAAACCCTTCCTTCACCTCTGACAAGACGTGTATTAATCACAACTTGTGAATGTGTGGAATGCCAGGCCTCCACCGTGGTTCGGATTCCACGTTAAACTGTAGGTCCTCCATTTCATCTCACAATCACCCTACCATTACACATTAGCGTAAGTGCGTATAACCCGAACGG
>CABFWB010001304.1:81808-94404 GCA_902151455.1 Timema bartmani
GGGGGGGGGGGAATGCTCAAAGGAAATCAGGCGTTCGCCAGTGTTCAATGGGCACGTGCCTTCGCATCAGTTCGGACCGTTTTGAGTTTTTGCTGTGAATCATGGAATGGGCTGCTGAACAATGTTGGTGGCTAATAAATATATTTAAATTATGTTTATTATTATTAGCACCGCCTCTTACTACCCGTTCGGGTTATACGCTCTTACGCTAATGTGTAATGTTAGTGTGATTGTGAGATGAAATGGAGGACAGATACCTTGTCGCGGTCACAGTTTTTTTGCAGTATTGATATTTAAGTCCAAACACTGTTCTATTCTTTACTATAATTGTATATTTAACTGATATTTATTTCACTGTTATAACTTTACATAACCATATTACATTTGAAATACTAAAAATAAGTCATATATTCGTTTTATGCTTAGATGTTTGGTTTAGTAAAATAAATTATTGAAAAATCCTGTTTAGAAATATAAGGTTTCCGCCAATTTAAGTGATCAAGTAGCGACTCTTTATCAAAAATGATCGTTACTTTACTATTTTCAAGTACAAGAATAAAATGATCGATACCATTCTCGTATCGATAACATTAGGCATCAGTATCGAAATTATAAGAAGGGGGACTTGATTTAATGGCCAAATGGTCTGAAGCGTCACTCTCATGTTAGACTGGCCTGCTGAAGGCGGGGGAGATCAGGGGTTTGAATCCCTGTTGGGTCTTCTGAGGAGGATTTTTCCTCAATAGTTTCCCAATCTTCTTCCATTCAAATTCTGATAGATTACCTCTAAAATGATTCATATCTCATCCCTATCCCACTAGACTAATAAAAAATTTCTTCAGGGGATTTATCCAATCATATATATTTTAAAAAAGTTTTAATTAGTTGAAAAATGACACCTGGAGACAAGGATTGAACTCGGGACCTTTGGCTTAGCGTGCCAGTACTCTACCACCGAGGTAGCCAGGATTCGTCCTCTATTTGTTATTCTTTCAACGTACGAACATTTTGATGAAGTTTTCCCTCTTTTATATATTTAAATTTGTTGTACTTTCCTCGTAACAATAAATAAAACTTATGAATTATGATGGAATGTTTCCCATACTGTATATTAAATCACTAATGATGTGATCACAATCAGGCTTAGTTATGAGTCTGAAACAGCAGGTACTTTCAGACTGTGGGTTTCCATATATTACATTTCTAAGACAACTACATAAAAACCCGCCTCGTTGGCGTAGTTAGCTAACGCGCTAGTCGTGTTGAGCTCGACTGCCGAGGACGGGGAGATCAAGTTTCGAATCTCGGTCGGGTGAACTGGGGGTGGCTTTTCCTAAATGGTTTTCCACTCTCCCTTCACGCAAATGCGGGTTCACTTCCTCTATATTCAACCTTCCCAATTCCTAACCCATTAGCGTAAATAGTACTTAAGCGTATAACCCGAACGGGTAGTAAGACGCGGTGCTAAATTAATTAATTAATTAATTAACTACATAAACCGTCAACAAATTATGGTTTATTCCGATACCGGGGGGGGGAAGGAGGGAGGTTCATTAGTCAGACATATGTGTAAAAAGCATCGATTAAAAAGGATACTACCCATATTGGTGGCCGCATGGTCTGAGGCGTCACTCACACAATATAATGTACCAACGGTGATGGGGATATCAGAGTTCGAATCTAACCGGGTGTACTGAGGATGGCTTTCCTTAAATGGTTTTCCCACTCCCTCGCCTCTCAAATGAGTGTACACTTAATCTAAATTCAACCTTCCTCATCCTTAGCATATCAGCGATATCAGTACGTATGACCCGCCTCGGTGACCGCGTGGTCTAAGGCGCTACTTTCGCCAGCAGATGGCGGGGAGATTGAGGTTCGAATCTTGGTCGGGTGTAATGAGGGTGGGTATTTTCCAAAAATAGTTTTCCACTCTCTATCCACGCAAATGAAGGTATACTTCCTCTAAATATAGCCTTATTAATCTCCTAATCTCTAAAACCATTAAAGTAATTGGTACATAAGCTTATAACCCGAATGGATAATAAGACGCACTGCTAAAAAAACAACAAAAAACAGGGTATTAGGGTATCAAAATTAAAATATCGATTTTAATAAAGTATCGACACTTTTTAAACATCCCTATTGAAAAGTATTCCCGTAACTAATCTATATGGAACAGTCCCAATATTCTGTCCAATGTGTTCTAATAATAATTTATATGTGAAATCTGCCACAAAGAGGAACTGAAGCTCCGTGTGGGACGTCTGTTAGTCGGTTAGTGCTCGTACTGCTTCAATTTGCCCGGGAAGGGAAGTGCGCAGGGTACGGGGTACGGGTACGAAGCGGGGGGTGGGGGTGGGGGGTCTGAAGTCTCCAGTTTGAAAGAAATATGAACGAGCGACGGAACGGGGGGAGAGGGGGCGCAAGGGTTTCTTCCAGGATTATTTTCGTCCGCTTCCATTTATATCGCGACTTTATGTTGTTAATGTACTGTAAATAAAGTAAAATACCTACCCTTTTCTTTTCTGTACCGTATCGTGGCTAGAAATTTTATTTGTTTTAATTGATGGAAAAGTTTTTCTTTGGTACAGCTTAGATAAAACCTCAAAAAAGATAGATATTACCACGTTGTAAAAGGTTAATATGCGAATAAATACCCAGATTGGCTCAAACCTGATACTTCCCTATCAATCTTAAATAGCATTTATATGTTTCGGAGAAAATAGGGTTGGTTTATAACTGAAGCAAATACTTATTTTACTCTTTCCTTTTATAGTTATTATATTCTGCAGTAAAACATTTAAAGAATTAAAGTATTTAATATTATTTTTAGTCTGTAAAGAAAAGCGAAAAATCTATAAAATGTGTGAGTTGGTAGAGCGTCTGTCTACTGAGCTAAGGGTCCCCGGCTCAATTCCTGGCATGACCGAAAATGTATAATTTGTGAAATGTGGGTTTACCCTTTCACAGTGATAAATTAACGGCCGGGGACTGGATGGTGTGTCTATTATAGATTTAAATTAATCTATAAGTCATATGCTGATAAAATCAGTCGGCTCAGAAAAATCACGTAAACACCTCAAATGAATAAATTAAAAGATATTAAATATATGGATTGGCATCGAGTTAGCTTTTGAAACGTAGGCCTATAAATTATTTAGCCGTAGAATTTAGTATCATCGTCATTGTATTAATAATAATAATAATAATGTTTTTATTAGGGATAATCTTAGGCTTGCGTTATTTCTTACACTTTACCACGTATCAATAATGTATGGTTATTATTAGACCTATGTACTATTAATATAATAATTAAAACAAATTATAATACGTCTACAAAAAAAAATTGAACAAATAGCTCGTCACATTATAAATGTAGGCCTACATTTATAAACATATTGAATGAATGAGGGAAGCAAGCAGAATTAAGTAAAGAATAGGAAGAAATTGAATAAACACAATCATGACACACATATTAAAATGTAATAAATAATATATAGGCTGTAATATACATATATTGCATATATTTAAATATGTATGTATAATATCTTACTAATATTATAAATGTGAAAGTTTGTGTGTTTGGATGTTTGAATGTTTGTTACTCAATCACGCCAAAACTGCTGAACGGATTCGAATGAAACTTGGTACGTAGGTAGAGTATGTCCTGGAATAACATATAGGACTATTCACAACCTTTGATTTTACATTAATTTTACAATAATAATGTTTAAACTTTTCGTATATAAGAGATATATTGTGATTTTAATTTTACGAGTAAATATGAATGTGATTATAATTAAAATGTAAAAATAAAGACAGCATAATACGGAAATATTATTTACAGCTAGAGCTGAGAAAAACGCATAGAAATTTGAAAAAAATAAAGTTTGATTTGTAAACAAAACAGTTTAGTTAAAAATTTAAAGATTTTATCAATTATTGCGAGTGAAGCCGTGACGGGTAAAAGCTAGTGAATATATAAACATTAAAAGGGGATTGTAAATAATTTATTAATACAATAATGATGCTGATAATATTATTAAATATAAATTAAATAATTAGATTTATACATAGCAATAATGTTGTTTTTAATAATAATAAAAATAATTTTTTCACATGTGATGTCACATTTACATGTGTTGAGGTAGAACAAATTACTTTAGATTAGTGTAATGGGAAACAAAGGAATTTGGCCTAAATCCCTATATAAAGGAACCCGAACTGGATATGGTACACTTTTTAATACACCCATCATTAATGTATTTATATAAACTTACTTTTATAATTTAATGTTGGCTTATATTTTCATATACTTGTGTGTATATGTGTATATATGCATATATATAATTATATATAGTTTATCTATTTAATACTATTTTTCATATGTTCTTACGGTAATTATCTGAGAAGTCCTTGGCCATTAGCAAGCAAGTAGAAATATTTTATATAGTATAAAAACCATTGCGTTCTAAGAGCAAGGCGAAGATACATTTTAGATCTTTTTATCAAGACAAAAGAAAGAAAGAAAAACAAGAGATTCCCTGAAATAAACTTTACACATTATGAAAAAGAAGTCAAACGCAGTAATCAAAAAGCTGGAAAAAAAAAACTTGTTAAACGACTGCAGCGAAATATTATGACTAGCAAAAGGGAGATGGGGTCGTTCACTCTTAGTAAAATAACCTTTTTTTTTGTTTTGTTTTTTTATTTTGTTTTATAAAAATTTTATTTGGTTTCAAGTTTTTATTACTCACAGCGATAAACTTTCCCCTACTTTCAATTAGCCAATTCTAATTCCAAGTTGATAACACTTCGTTAAGTTTTAATAAGGCATTTTTAGTATAAAAATAAAATTTTAATCAAATCTAGAATGATATCTTTTCAATTAAAATAATATAAGCTTGTTAGTTTTAATAGTTTATCCTGTAATAACTGTATTTAGGAATATACATATTTATTTATTGGTGGGCTAGTTCTATGTATAATATTACTACAATTTAATATATTTTAGATAGGTCTGTGTTTTTCATTTTTTATTTATCTGAGGTATTTAAACGTGCACTTTCTGAACTGACTGATTATATCAGCACACGACCTATAAACTAACTCAAATCTTTAACAGACACAACACCCAGACCCCATCTATTAATTCATCACCGTGAAAGGATAAACCCACATTTCACCAGTGATGATTTTTTCGGCCATGCCAGAAATCGAACCTGGGACCCTTAGTTCAGTAAGCATATACGCTGCTGACAGAGCTAAGGCATTGTACCAGGTTTATTTTAGTAAAGTGTTTTTCGGAGTGTATCAATCATTTGTTAAACTTTAATTTAAAATTTAAATTAGACACGCAAATATTTTCCCGAATTTTATTTGAAATTATTTTATTGTTTTAAAATAAGTAAGTAAAATTCAGAAAATGTTGAACGCACAGTATGAAACAAAAATATCAGTTAGATAAGTCTAAACATAAATAATAAATATAAAACTTTATTATTTATATTTTAAATGTTAGATTGTTATAAATACTTTGTCTTTCACTAGAAATATTAGTACTCATTAAAATTGCACAGATAAATATGAAGAGTTAAGGAATTTACTGTCGTAAAGTAACAAACCTTTTAAAAAAAACTAGCTCGGTTTATTTCTTTTAAAAAAGAGACGCCAATAAAATAGTTCCTTCTTTTGCTCGTAGCCTTGCTGAAGTTTTGTATCAGTGCGCGCATGTAACTTCTTACAGCACGATCGTAAAGGCGGATTGGGGTCTCTCCTTCCTTAAAATACAACTATAGGAAGGTTTGCGTTTAGAGGGGTAGGGGTTGAGAGAGGCAGGATAATATAAAACTTTTTTTTAAGGGTGTTTGGGGAGAAAAAGAAGACAGCGGTAGATGGGGAGAAAGGAAATGTGAAAAAGGCCAAAGAGTAAACTAGTCTGATGCGACAAAAAAAAACTTTTTTTCTTTTATAAAGAGAAGGGATTTTCATAGGGTGTAAACTTTGAAAGGGAATATGTAAAGTTGTGTAATATTTTTCTCAATTTCTTTAGACACTATTATTTTATTCGAGTTCAAAGTGTAAGTAATTTTAAGGGAATAAGATATTAATAGGAAACGTAAAGTATATTTGCATATTTTTTTAACTTCCGGACTGTTAAAATTTAGTCACTCTAATGGGCTACAGAGTATTGGGAACCATTTAGTAAAAATACATCTTAAGTTCCTCTTCGTCATCGGCGATGTAGTCTACTATTAAGAACTGCGAGAATTATTTCTAAAGGGACGCCCTGGATCAAGTGATACGGTTGAGGTGTAGATATCGTGTACGTATATTTATACATTTATCGTTATTTTGGAGATTTTTAGAAACCCCTGTGCTATAAGTGCCTAAATCATACTGATTAAAGGAGATTTAAAATTACAATCCAATTTTCTTTGGAAGAACCTTATTTAACACCTTGAAACTTTACTATATTTGCTTTGAAGTGTTCATACGTCAATTAATGGGAACTGCAGCTGTCACTCTTGATATATATGGTATTATTACCTATGAAATAACATTAATTGTAGGGTAAAATGTTATCAATGTTAACTGCAAAAAATATATTTGTATTTTTTAAGAGTTTTTCCTACCAACATTTTACTGTAGTTAGTTTTCTGTACTTCACCAAATATATCGTAATTTGAAGTTTCTGACCTGGGATTGAACACAAACTACATGGGTTTTGTAAAAGGGTTTAAAACCTTCATTGGGATTCTTAGAGGCATTAGAATCAATGTTATGTTATCGCATTGGATATTAATTTAAATTAAATTTTTGCATTTCTGTAAGAACCAACTTAGGAGTGATTTAAAAATATGACATTGCTTACCGTAGGTATGGATACCTATTTTTTGATACTTTGTTTATCAAATTATTTTGGCATTATAATACTCTTTATCTCTTCAAGTTGCGTACTAACTTACTTTATGGCATTAGGAAATCGAAGGTTAATTACCGCACTTATAAAAGTATGCCACCTATCACTATCTTGAGCTAATTATATTCAGTACACCTCATTACACCCTATCCCTATCTTGAGCTAGTTCTATCCAGTACACCCAGATTCATCCTGTTATCCTCCCATCTGCGTCTAGATCTTCCCAAAGGTCTCTTCCCATTGGGTTTGTCGGTCAATAGCTTGAATACGATTCTAGATTCTTCAATTCGCGCTGCATGCCATACCCGCCGTATTTTTAATAATATCCATAGTTAACTGTAGTAAGGAGATAATAAATTACAAATATTAGGAAATAATCTTAAGTTGTGTTAGTAATTTCTTAACACAACTTAAGTTTCTTTCCTTATAATTGTAATCTACCCACCGTAACCAGCGTGATATGACTTTATTAACAATGTCTTGTGATGAGTACAATATATATAACTCGTCATGTAACCTCCTCCCCACCCCCATACTCATTTCTTTGTGGACCAAATATCTTCCTAGGCACCTTGTTTTAGAACATCCTGAATTTTTTTCCGTCGTGTAAGGTAAGAGATCACGTTTCACTTCCATAGAGAACAACAGGTAAAATGATTGTTTTGTATATTCTGAGTTTTACACTCTTTGTCAACAACATACTGACCGAGTAATTTTATTTTTTACAAGTTAGCCATTTTAATACAAGAAATAAAATTGTGAGTGTTATTTGTGATTGCCCTAATAAAGTCTCTCCGCGTAGGTTTCTAAGACTCAAACCCGAGACGGTGTAGTCCATTTGTTCGGTGATAAAATGTGATGTATAAATCACCTCTATGACGCGATGTCATGTGTAGAAACACCGCCGGGTTGGGAGATTCTGGCTGGCTCAGTAAGTTATGTTATGTGAGTGGATGTGTTCGTTTCTGAAGGGTGGGTGTTGTTTGGCGAGATGTACTCTCGGTATAACAGCGGACTATGTTAGACAGAAATAAAGAAACATTTTAGTCTGAGCTGTTTTAACAAGACTGTTAAGAGGTGAAACATTTTTTCGACAAAAAAACAAACACATTTTCCTAGAACGTTATGAAACGTTTATTTGTTAGTTCAAATTTTTTAAATTCTGTTTTATTCAAGACAAATATATGCGTATAACCTGAACAGATATTAAAAGACGCGGTGCTAATTAAAAAAATATATATATTATTAGCACCGCGTCTTACTACCCGTTCGGGGGTATACGCACTTAGGCTAAAGTGTAATGGTAGGGTGATTGTGAGATGAAATGGAGGACCTACAGTTTAACGTGGGATTCGAACCACGGTGGAGGCCTGGCATTCCACACATTCACAAGTTGTGATTAATACACATCTTGTCAGAGGTGAAGGAAGGGTTTGGCAATCAGATAAATCTGTGCTAGGACTGAGGATTGAACCCCGGACCCCCAGCACAGAAGAAATAAATCTTACCCCTAGACAGCCAGGTCACCAAATATATATAGTTCTTAAAAGTTGGTGATTGATTCTTTAAAGTTATCGTTATAATATTTTAAATAACGTAATCTTTCTTTTTGTCCCCGTTCGGGCTGTACGAATAAATACTAATTACGCTAATGTACTAGTTGATTAAAGTTGAATTAAGAAGAAGTATATCCCCAATTTCGTAGAGTGAGAATGAAAAATTATGTAGGAAAAAAAACCTTAATACACCCGACCGGGATTCGAATCCTGAGCTTTCCGTTATTGGCAGTCCAGTATATTACGAGAATGACGCCTTAAACCATTCGACAACAGAAGTAGGTAAAGTATTTTTTTTTAAATAGGGGCCCTGCCCCCCCCCCTCCCCCGCCCCCCATTGCATCTACCTGCCGGGCTGGACGCGTTAAATTAACTCTTGGAGTATGGAATAGCGAAGTAGAATTTATATTAAAGTACCAACATTTTCGTGGAGGGCGAGTGTAAACCATGAGGGAAAACCAGCCTTAATACACCCGGCCGGAACCACCCCGTCATCAAACCAGACTAAACTAGACTGACTATCAAACAGCGTGCCCACCGATTTGGCTTAAAAAAATAAATAGAAAATTACCGATGTCTTACCATTTTGTGATTATTTAATATTTTCACATTAAAAATACGTTAAAAAGTATTATTAAATCAAGTTGATATGTTGTCAACCTAACACTAATAAAACACGCTTCAGTGGCCGAATGGTCTAAGGCGTCACTCAAGTATTAGACTGGCCTGCTGAAGACGGGGAGATCCGGGTTCACATCCAGGTCGGGTCTACTGAGGGTAGTTCTTTCCTAAATGGTTTCCCACTCTACTTCTACGCAAATGCAGGTAGTTTACCTCTAAAATGCTTCCTTCCCCATCCCTACCCATTAAAGTAATTGCCATATATGAGTATAACCTTAACAGGTAGTAAGACGTGGTTATGATGATGAAGATGAGGATAGTAATAGTAATAATATAAATCATTTCCAAGTCAAACGTTCTTAGCTTGTTTTATAAAAGTGCTCTTAAAATACAATGTTAACGCGATTTGACCATGACGCACGCATTCCTTAAAAAAATCTCAGGGTCAAAACATGTTTCCATTCCAGAGTACGCCACTGTATGCGCGAGTTATGCTGGTGTTATTCTGGATGTGTTGGCGTGTGGCTGGTTGTCATGGCTACACAGTGCAGGGGCAGCACATCTGGCTGACTGCAAGGGGAGTCTTCCTCCCCCCCACCCTTTAAGGATCCCATAGTACTTACAACCCCTAAAGTCTCCAGTGTTACCTATACATATACCGACATTCCCTGGCTGGTAGAAAGGGATACTCACAGGGCCACGCACAATGACTGCTAAATAACACCTGAGGAAATTTAACAATTACGTTAATACATGCGTGTACCTCGCTGGTCTTGAGGTAAAGTGCTCGCCTCATGATCCAATATCCGTGGGTCCAAACTCAGCCGCTGTCAAAGTATTTTTACTGAGTGATGAAAATCCGTAGCACAATTTCCAATGTTGTTTGTGCCATGTAAAAGAACCCTCAAAGGTATGCTAACAATCTTGACGGTAAAATATGTAGAATCTTTCGCGCTGCGTTAATCATCTGGAAACTACCGATCGTCCATTACTTGTCTAGAGCGTATTCTTTCTCCCAGATGGTGTGGGCCGCATTATTTATTTATTATTACATATGAATTTGGCCTCGTGATATAGTGGTCAGAGGTCCTGACTGCTGACCTAGAGGTCCCGGTTTCGAATCACGGGTCATACAGGAGGATTTTTTTTTTTCGAAAGGGGAGTAATTCCCAATGGTAACCAGGGTTTGATTAATTATACTTAAATTATGTTAAGATTTTCATTAGCTCTACCCCGTCACAGTAATATTCATCATCCCCTTATATCATCGGCACATGGAAAGAGCCTCCACGGAAAAGTTGTACGATTAGTACATTTGGGCATCCCCTAGGCAACGGTACATTTTTAACGGCTAATCTTTCCGCGACTAGTTCAAAGAACATCATGATGTGAACAATTGGGTCGGTACATGATGGAATTAGCTCTCGTGTTCTTCTTACGGGAGCATTAGAGCATGCCAATATGCATCTGCTTCTGCAAACTGGGCTACAGATTGATTTAGTCCAGACACGCCACTATTATTTTTAGGTGTGAAGACTCCTTGGACGCTAATCCCGATCCTGATCTAACTTTGCACATCTACACTTGACATCAACCACATCTTCAGTGAACAAGATATCTATTTGGAGGTATGAAAAGAGAAATATTCAAGCACGATTTGGAATGCATCCTCTTTTTAACGCCTTTAAGATAGTAACATACCAAATATAAGACAGAAATCAATATAAAATCGCACAATGTAGATACTATATTTAGTTTATGTTCTATATTTTTAATATCAAAACCCGCTTTGATGGCCACATGGCTTAACGTGATACTCTCGCAGTAGACTATACTGTCGATGATGGGGAGATCGAGGTTCAAATCTCTGTCGGGTTTACTGAGAGGGGTTTTTACACTCTTCATCCACGCAAATTCGGGTACACTTGTTAATCCAATAATGCACTGTTTAAAAAGTGAAGAGTACAATATCCCAGTCTTTGATATGCGTAGTAAAATATTGTCTAGATAAAACCCTTACTAAGCGTGACTCTCGGTATTTTCTTTAAATTTAACTGATTTGTGTGTTTTTATAAGGATAATAAATGAAGCCTATAAACTATTATTTCATACACTACTTCATAGCAATTTCTCTTTTTTTATTATATGTTAGTTTAAGTACCCGGCGTCACGAGGAATTTGTTTTTAGTTTAATGATTGTACTTAGAAGGTAGCTTTAAAGTTATATATATACATATAAGTATATTTAATTCATAAACATTGTAAATATTCATAAAAAATATTGTTGGATAAGTTTTTTATATTTGTTGCTTCAGGAGTTCTGTTTCTACTTTTATATTTGTCAAGCACCGAGAAAAATATAAGTATATTTAAATACAACATTTGAAAATAATTCACCAAACAATTTATAAAGGCAAGAACAGTAGCCAATCACTCAGATAGGAGTGTCGTAAAAAAACACTTTTTTAGAAATCGGGGACACTCGAAAATAGTATTTTATAATACACATTTTAATAAACATAATACTTTCTCTGTGCTTCATTTAATTTGAGGAAACACAAATCAATTTAATTTATGATAATTACGAAGGTCAAAATAAAAGCTTAGGTAAAATGAAAGTTTTCACAACGAGTATGGTTGTTGCATCATTATATTTGGGTTTTTTTTTAAAAGAAGAGCTATCAGACATTCCTCGAAAATATATAATTTGGTTGTATTTGCTCTCGTGGAGGACAAGTTGGAAAGTGATCAATCGAAGATATGTCAAAGTGAATCGCATTCTTGATATGATAAAGTAAATAATTAGAGCAATGAAAGGATAGCCGACAAAGAACCAGAGGGATTAGGTCTCCTTCGTGTGCTGTCATCTGCAGTTAGCATCGCCTGATTTGAAGCAAAAGTCGCTCAAGTACAAAAATACAGACTGTTCCTCCACCCCCCACCCCCCATTACCCACTAAAAAGATTGTCATGATGTTATCATTTTAACGGGAAGTTTGATATTTGTGTTTCATGGTTGTACTTTATTATTTGATTTAATTTTATTTATATTATTAGGGATGTGAAATTACTCGAAAACTTGTTTTCGAGTCACGTTTTACTAATTATTGTTCAAATCAGAGTAGAATTTTTTTTTTAATCCAAAAAATGCGAGTACTCGAAACTTTTAATTGTATCTAAAAAATGTTGGGTTTAATTAATTTATTGAATTTTAAGATATTATTTTAAAGTAAACTCAAAATTTTTGTTAGTGTTGCTTACAAGCATGGTTATCGTAATTGGCATAATTTTTCATGATTAAGAATCAACTCCATGTTTGACAGTTTCGTGTATTTTAGTGAAATATTGTTAAAATAATTCAATGTATTTCTGGCTCCCCACAAAACCAAACAGGTGAATTTAGGGTGGATGTAGGATACGCGAGTTAAGGGCAATGTTTTTGAAATTTTTTTTTTATAGAAAAAAACATTTTACTTTTAGCAAAAAAAAAAAAAAGTT
>CABFWB010001304.1:103241-139965 GCA_902151455.1 Timema bartmani
GTGATCACGTTGTTTATGACATCAGACTCATATTAGAATGGCATACCTGTGATGGCGATGAAGTCAAAGTCCGAATCTCATCACTGTGCATCGGGCATGGTTTCACTTATGCGACTTGGATGTTGAATTCCCATCCACTCTCCCCGCAAATGTGGGTGCACTTCCTTTAATCAATCTTCCTTACCTGTTCCATCTTATAGCAGGCCGTTATAAAATCTGTTTTTTTACGTCACAGTTAAAAAAAGGTCACCTGGATCGGAGGGGAGGGTGGAAATGAATAATCGGGCTTATCAAGTCTTATTAAACGTTTACGGTGTGGTTGGTGTTCGAATTCCAGATGGTTGCATTAAGGGTAGCTTCCCTCGAACGGTTTTCAGATCTTTCTCCATCCAAATTCTAGTGTCACATTTCTACTAAATTCTGCCTTATTCAAACATACCTCACTGGCGTAGTTAAAATGCGCAGTCTTGACGAGAAGAAGTCTCAATGGGGGGGCGGGGGGGGGTAATAAATATAATATTTTGAGAGTAACATCGTGACGCCTAAATACGGCCGTCTTTTGATGTTTGTCAAACAAACCTGTGTAGTCAAATTTTAATAAAAATTAAAAAAATTATAGCACCGTGTCTTACTACCCGTTCGAGTTATACGCTTAAGTACTAGTTACGCTAGTGAATTAGGAATTAGGAAGTTGAATTTAGAGGAAGTGAAACCAAATTTGTGTGGAGGGAGGATGGAAAACCATTTAGTAAAAACCAGCCCCAGTTCACCCGATCGAGATTTGAACCTCGATTTCCCTGTCCTCGGGAGTCTAGCTTAACACGAAACCAGCGCGTTAGCTAACTACGCCAGCTAACTACGCCAGCGAGGCGGGTTCAATTTTTTAAATAATTTGTAATGGTGAATAAATAAATAAAACCAAAATGGTACGACAGTTAAAAATATATCTTAGAAATGTGTGAATGAAAAGATTTTTTTTTAACGTTTATGTAATTTTTATTTTACGTTTTCAATAAGTACATGTTAACATACGAGATCAAGCGTTCAATAAAAATTATAAATAATAATTTTAAAAAAAATACCGTACTTAAAACTTTCCTGGAATCTTGCCTATCTTCGTGGCTAACAACAGTTGTGAGGAACTTTGCGTGAGCAGAAACTAAATCACCGAGCATTGCAACTTTGCATTTATCTATTGATCTTATAGAACAAGAGTTTTCTCAAGGCAAATGCTAGCGCCTTTTCTTGAAACTCACCCTATTCACCTTGTTGTCTTGGATCTTATAGTTTAAAGTGATTTAGATATTTAGTATAAGTAAGGGGAGAATGTCAATAAAGTATTCAAATATGCTTGGAGAGAGGGTGGAAAAACTATTAAGAAAAGAACACCCTTAGTATACTGACTGGGATTCGAACCATAAGCTAAAACCATTGCTATGGATGGTATACATCAGAGTATAATGCCAGTAGGATCATTTGTCGTTCAGACCAGAAATATTCCCCCTCCCCAACCTGTCGAAGACCGAGAAAGGCGACTCAATGTCAAGTCTATGTCTCCTGCAACTTACCAACCAAGGTAATAACCAGCATGTCATCATCAGAAATATTCCCCTTCTCCAACCTGTCGAAGACCGAGCAAGGCGACTTTATGTCAAGTCTATGTCTCCTGCAACTTACCAACCAAGGCATTTCATCATCAGAAATATTCCACCTCCCCAACCTGTCTAAGACCGAGCAAGGCGACTTTATGTCAAGTCTATGTCTTCTGCAACTTACCAACCAAAGCATTTCATCATCAGAGATATTACACCTCCCCAACCTGTTTAAGTCCGAGCAAGGTGACTTTATGTCAATTCTATGTCTCCTGCAACTTACCAACCAAGGCATTTCATCATCAGAGATATTACACTTCCCCAACCTGTCGAAGACCAAGCAAGGTGACTCTATGTCAAGTCTATGTCTCCTGCAACTTACCAACCAAGGCATTTCATCATCAGAGATATTCCATCTCCCCAACCTGTCGAAGACCGAGAAAGGCGACTCAATGTCAAGTCTATGTCTCCTGCAACTTATCAACCAAGGTAATCACCAGCATGTAATCATCAGACATATTTTTATATATCCACGCCTCATTCAGATGATAATACTTCGATGGCCCTGCCCACCGGCCAATCATAGGCCGTCTCGCCGCATCGAATACAACCAATCAACCCACCACGACCACCATTATTCTTATCAGTGTAGCCTAATCAAAATTTACAATAGGAGGCCTAATGAAGAAGAGGGACAAGTAACCAGATGATCGATCGGCTCTAAAACAGGTTATCTGACCTTTTGGAGAGATTAATAGTTTTTTAAGGTAGGCACAATTTTTTATTTTTATTTTCACTTTAGCGGCAATTTCTGGACGAGTCACTGTATCAAAGTCGATCACGTTTACCTTTATCTCGCCGCGATGACTAATTTAAAACGTTATGAAACAACGTCATGGTTACTATGAAGTAGCGAATATGTACAGTCTAGTTTAGTAAATTATGACCGAGAATTATTGGTCTTCGAACTTTGTAATTTCATCTTTTGCTTGGCCTGCGTGTAGATGTCTGGATTTATATCAGTAGGCCTGTTTAAAACTTTGTAAATTATAAAACTGATGAATGAAACTGTCGACATTTTAATTACATTGGTTTTAAAAAATCCTTTTTAAAATCTGGTAAATTTCAGGAGTTAAAAACTCTAAAAGGTGTAAACAAATTTAATATGAAGCGTTTGATTTCAAAAAGTTAACCAGAAATCTGATACTGAGATGTATATCTAAATTTAATATTAAGTAAGTAGCTAAGTAGCTGTATATATATATACATCTGTATCAGCTCTGTGGTTAGCTACTTGCTTAATATTAAATTTCTATAAACATCTCAGTATCATCATTGTGGTTAATTACTTGCTAAAATCAAACGCTTCATATATATATATATATATATAATATATAAGTTCTATTTTTATATGTATATATATCGAAATTTATAATGAAGCGTTTGATTCTAACAAAAAATTAATAAAAGTGAGTAAAACGATAATTGCATCCATGAAGTTAGTTTTCCGTTTTTTTACATAACATTAATTTTTAAATTTAATTAACAACTTAGCTTGTTACTTCAACACTTGACTTTAAATCTAAATAAATGATGTATTTTACACCACGGAACACTACTTAACCGGGCTATTAGAGGCGTTTCACACTATTCAACTATCGTCAAGCAGCAATCGCTGGAAAAATATTACTCTATTAATGAACAACATAGAGGTAGTTTGGGTTTTTTCACACGAAGCAACTGAGTTGCCCGGCCCGACAATCAGTCGACCAAAAGTGACTCACTATTGGTGATTCGTGGTGTACACCCGATATCATTGCTGAGGGGGCTGCAGGTCTTATTGAGAAAAGCTTTATCTTTGCTCCTTCTCTCAGGTAACTGTTGCCAAATCTCCTTGCTCTCAGTTATGTCTGAAGCTGGTGTGCTAAGGTAATAAGAAACTACTGACAACCTCAACTAAAGCGTTGCGAAACTTCTCTTATATTTGAGGGAAGATTGACCAAACAAAAACGATAGAATGACAACACTGTTTCCCAATAGTAACCATGCATTTCCCTCACCGATGATACCCAGTCTAGTTCCACAACAGGGCGATTGTCGCACACCCGGCGACTGCCTGGTTAATCACGTGTTTATATTGTTTCGTTCACACGGGGCAACAATCACCGACCAGTCTTCCAAGAGGTGCCAACTCACAAGCCACCTGTTGAATTTTTTTTTTTTCGTGATAAGAAATTTATCATATTCTATTTAGTTAGCTGAATATCTATTGGCTGTTGATTTTCATCTGCACTGTACAGTTGTTTTGAGATGAGTTTACTTGAATTAAACATCGATGATTTTATATGTGAAGTGTAACAATGACCTGCAATATGGAATTTACCACAGGATGGTGCTATTGCCATTCGGATTACAGTGGCTACCTTCAAAATTTCTTCTCTCACATACCCGAGAAGTTCGTCAAAAGACGTCACTGGCATCCAAAATACTTTTAAAAAAAAACCTTTTATTAATTTAATCGGAGATCTTCACAACTTGTATGGATGAAACTCTTTTATAATCGCCCACTAATATACGGACGCTTATAAAATATAAGCACTCATCCTTGAATCCATGATCACAAATGACCAATTTCTTCGTGTATTTTGTGGCTAGGTTGGTACTGAATTTTCTGAGCGAATAAAATTGCCGATGATTGCCTTATAATCTGACTGAGCTATAGTTGTCCGCATCGATTGTTGCCGGGCGATAGTTGCCTAGTGTGAAACGGCTATTAGTAAAACTTATTCACACTACCGGGGACAAGACATTTTCCCACCAAATATTACCTACCTGTCCGAGTTTTTCACATTTTAACTATATGCTAATGGGGAGGAGGGGGGATTATAAAGATATAACTTAGTAGATGTACCCCACATTTGCGTGGTGGGAAACTATTTTGGAAAAATAAAAAAACATTAGTACACCTGGCCGGGATTCGAACCCTTACCTCACCCATCATCGGCAAACAAATTTAGGTGAACTTGACATCTAGTCCACGTGATCACCGATGCGGGTCTTCGCTAGTTTAAATAGTATATTTAAAAATAATCTATCCTCAGCTGTAGTTAAATGGTCTAAGGCATCAGAGTCGCTTGACTCTTGGTTGTCGAGTAGGTTCGAGTTCGAATCCGGACAGGGGTGCACTGTCGATAGTTGCATGCTACTTTCCATTATCTTCCACACTATTATGGGTACATTTTATTTTAGCTAACATTCTCACATCTTCTCACTAAACTCATTAAAGGTTACGAAGCCCGCACTGGTTATTACGTTGTCTGATGCGTTAGGCTCATAAAATACTGAATTTACGGTGACGATATGATCAGTCTTTGAATCTCAACCGAGTGACCTGGAGGAGGTAATTTTTTGCACAAGTTATTAACACTGTGATATTTCCTCTCCATCTCCAATATAATGCAGGTGCAATTCTTCTAAGCTAACTTCCTTGTCACTACGCCTTAGAAAAACAATCTCATTTAGAAAGTACTGATGAAAAATATCTAATAGTAAAAACTAAACATCTTGTGTCAAACGTAAATTAAAACACTAAAAACCGTTTGTAATCAAACCACTGTCAATCCGTTAACGAGTTAGCCTCAAGCCTACTCACATTAATAACTACAAAAACTAATTGAAATACCAATAAAGTTTTATTTGCAAAATATCACTACTAGAATAATCCGTCAGAAAACAGGCTCCATGAAATAACTTTCCTTTCGGAACAAGGAAAGAACAAAGGAAACGCACAAATCAATTACTGAGTTTAATCTAACATAAAAGTAGTTTATCTTGTAAATGGAGTTTGACGGCCTCTAGCTCGGCGATGTATGCAAGCGAAGCACGCCAATAAAATAACCACCCCCCACCGCCCCCTCTTTTAACCCCCACTAGAGGGGGGTGTACGGTATCGTATTGCCCTTTTCTCATTCCGTGTAGTAAGTCTTTTAGGTCGTTAAACCGAAATCATCACCCTGGATAAAAAGCTAATCTAGTGAGTCAAGGGAGGATGTGGCAGCCCTCATCCCTTCCCGCCCCTTCCGAAAACAGCCCCCCTTCCACTTCTAAATGCACCCTGTTCCTCCACACACCCCACCCACAAATAAATGCACCCCGCAGTAGACGCCACTGGGAACTATTATTATGTAGATCTGTGCGCGGATAAAGGGATTACGACTGTTTGAAGATGTAAGGGGGTGAGCGGAGTGGATGGTGTCGGGGGAGAAATACATCGGCGAACCTCAATATGCTCCATTTGTTTTTCATCATTTTTATTTTATTTGCATTATTGTTTGTCGTATTACGTTGGTTGTAAGGGGGTTGATTTAAGATATCTACATTGTTTCTGGAAGCTAAAATTCAAGGGAAATTAGGAGAAAATTGCTTTATGGAGACTTTTTTTTTTCGTAAGAAAACTATCATGGTATTTGCATCTACTTGTGTTTTATCTTATTTAAATGTCTCAAAAAAAAAAACAGATTCACTAAAGTGATCTTTTTTTAAGTACTGTGTCTAACTACCAATCCAAATAATGTGTTAAGGAAGCGGAAAGTTGAATTTAGAGGAAGTATACCCGCATTTGCGTGGATGAAGCGTGGAAAACAATTTAAGGAAAAACACCCTCAGTATAACAGATCGGGATTTGAAGCTAGATCTCCCTGTCATCGGAGGCCAAGTCTATTGAGAGAGTGATACTTTAGAGTCTTAAACCGCGCGGCCACCGAACCGGGAAAATTAACTGTTTGTTAGTTTTAAAACAATAATTTACATTAATGACACCGGTCGGTGGCCATGCAGTATAGTGTGTCGATCTCGTAATAGGCTGGATTGCAGGGGGCAATTAGTTACAGATTTGAATATTGGTGCACAGGGGGTGGTATGTTCTCTTAAGCAGGTAAAACCTCTCAATAGGTCTCATCCGTCCGCTGGAAAGAATACACTTGCGTCAATTCTATATAATTTGCTGAGTAATACATCAGTTTTTTTAAAAGTTGTTTAGAGTAATTTTACTGACGGGCAAAGCAAGTCTTACTCCAACAAAAAAACATTTAGTCTTGGTAAAATAATATCTAACTCACAAAAAATAGTCATCTTCTAGATTTCAGTTTTCTCCAATCCTGCAACAGAAATGAGGGACATCACTGAGCAAATAGTTCGCTAACTACAATATTATGTACGAGATGTATAAGAAGGAACTTTTTTGATGGTAACATAAGATACTAAAACAATATTCATCATAAATATTTTTATAAAAATTTAAACAATTTGAAGAAGAACTAAAATATTTAACGCTGTATATGTGCCGAATGTATAGACTATATTTTAAGAGCAGATTTACGACTTAAGCGTAATATTCAAAATGTTTACCGTTAGACAAAAAATTATCATTTTGGGAAAAAAATAACGCCAGTAATAACTTCGTTATATTGTATGCAAGGCCACTTCCAATATTGAAATCGATGCCCTTAAATACTATAAAACAATTACTCCGAATAGCTTCTAAAGGCATTTATTATTCATTTCCTAGTTCTACAATAGTTAGGGAGGGAGCTGTGCCCCCCGCCCCTCTCCAACCTCCCACCAATCCGGCCACTCCCTCGAAATTTCTTCTGGCTATATTGTTTTATTGAATGCATCCCCCAAAGTATAATTCTAGGTGCGCCACTGAACAGAACCCTTTCGGAGATAATATAACTACCTAAGAAATCATACTAATAAAAATGTTATCAATGTTGAATGTAAAAAATAGTTTGTATATTTTTTCAAATTGTCTTTATTACTAGAATCCTATTATAGTTCCTAACAGAACAATACAATTTTATTGTTGTGTTTAGGACTATAAATAGTCGTAGGCAAGACACTCATACAAACTAAAATTATATATATACACTCTGTAAACACAAAATATATTTGGAAATCGGTAAGGAAATTGTGTCATAAATTATAATGATAGCGAGCCAAACTATTGGAGCAATCTTCACTGTGACTTAGAGAAGATTATGCTGCTACCCGTTGTAATCAAATTACAAGATAGGATGTATATACCCTGATTCTGGTAGGATAAACAGTTTTAGAAAACACAAACATAGTATTTATTATTATTATTAGCACCGCGTCTTACTACCCGTTCGGGTTAAACGCAACTTTAATATGTAATGGAAGGGTGATTGTGAGATGAAATGGAGGACCTACAGTTTAACGTGGGATCCGAACCACGGTGGAGGCCTGGCATTCCTCACATTCACAATCTGTGATTAATACACGTCTTGTCAGAGGTGAAGGAAGGGTTTGGCAATCAGATAAATCTGTGCCGGGACCGAGGATTGAAGCCCGGACCTTCAAAACATGAGTCCGACACCTTACCCCTAGACTGCCAGTTCACCAACATAGTTTTTTGAGTTCAGTGGCCGCTTGGTCTAACGCGCTACTCTTGCAGTAGGCTAAACTGCCGATGACGGAGAGCTCCAGGCTTGAATCTCGGGCAGGTGCACTGAATTTTTTTCCAAAATGGTTTTCCACTCTCCCTCCACACAAATGCAGGTAAACTTTCTATTAATATAACCTTCCTATCCCCTAAAACCATCAGCGTAACTAGTACATAAGCGGATAACTCGAACGGGTAGTAAGATGCAGTGCTAAATAAAAAACTATCAAAAGATAAATATGTAAATTACATTACTTGAGGTATGAATATATAAAAGTAGTTTTACTAGCTTTAGTGACTGTCATTTACTGTTCTTCTAACTAAAATCCTACTATACGTGTAGACATGGGTTTTTTTTTTACCAAGTGGGGTCTAAGTTTAATATAAAAAAAACCCACACCTAAAACTGCGATAAAACTTACAGGTCATAAATAATAATATGTTTGATTTTATGACTGGTGTTTCGTGGTAAGATGATTGTGCCACTTACGATTACACTCGGAAAGATAAGAAATGATACGTATGGACTTTAGGTGAGTTTACGTCACCTTGGAGGACATTTTTGTACCGAGTGAAAGAGAACTATAGCTAAGAAAACTATTTTCTTAAGTTTATTTGAAGGATGAACTCATGTAACATACGTTTTAACTGAAGAGTTGTCTACTTCGGTGGCCGCATGGGCATAAGGCGTCATTCTAGCCATAAAGTAGACCCCTAGTGACGGGGAGGTAGGGTTTCGAATCTTGGTCAGGTGTACTGAGGAGGTTTTCCCCTAAATGGTTTTCCACTCTATCGTCTCCCAAACGCGGGTACGATTCCTCTAAATTCAACCTTCCTCATTCGTAACTACACTAGAGTAGTTAGTAGATATGCGTATAACCTGAAAGAGTAGGAAGACTTGGGAATAAGAAACTAAAGAGTTTTACTATAATATTTTTTTTCCATTGCTTATTACAACCTGTCCGGGCTATGCACATATTAATCTGCTTATAGGTTAGGAATGTGGAAGATAAAGTTAAGTGAAAATGTACCCACATTTATGTACAGAAAGGGTGGAAACAAGTTGTTTTTCCTCCACATATAATTGATTACCTCTTCGGGCTATCCGCATGTTTACATTAATTGGGTAGGTATGAAGAATATAGTTATTAGAAGATATGCACCCACATTTGAGGAAAACCACTCAGAGTACTCCCGGCTGGGATTCTAACCTCGACCTCCCCATCACCAATAAACCAGACTAGATGAGCCTAATAATTACTTAATTAGTCCACGTGTCCACAGATGCGAGTTTTAAAAGAATAACTCGAGGTTTTAGCTGTCTAAAGATTGATCCACCTCTTTGTGTTGTGTGGTAGGATTCTCGCTATAGATAGGATTACTGATGTTTGACAGATCAGGGTTTGAATGCCAGTTGTGTGTACTGATAGGATCCCCCCCACCCCTAAAGGGAGTCCCACTCGCCCTTCCTTCGAATGAGGGACATTTCATCTAAATTAAACCTCCTTAATTCCTAACTAAATAGTGTAAATATGCGGATAGCCCGAAAATCTGAATTTACTGCTTTCAAAACTATAAATATGTTGGCACTTGCTGGGTTAATTTAATTGTTGGGACTAACTATAGGGCTCTTCAAAACTTACAAAAGTCAACGGTCAACCGATTACCACTCGCTTCAACTCCCACAAGTTTTTTCGAATCTACACTTTTTTTTTAAGCAAACTAAAAACTTTAAAACATGTGTAAACAACACAAAAATCTTAACCAAACGTGAAATATTTTGATTTTGTAACATTTTAAATGTCTAATTTTGTATAACATCTTTAGCTTTGAATTTGATTCGTTTTAAAAAATCTGTTTTCTTTTGGTCATTTGAACTGGAGGACTGCCAACTGTCGAGGGTCGCTATCAAGGTTCAAATCCCGACTAGGATATCTGTGAAGTGGTTTTCCACACGTTTCACTGTGATTTTACCGCACAGTCTATATAGGCCTACACTAATTATTCGTCTCCATCTTCGCTCGAATCAAATTTATCAAATAAAATAGAGTTTTTTCAAAAACATTAATGGTGAACGATTACAATTTATACACAACTTTATCATTTTTTATCCAAGAACATATTAAGAAGTAGAGTCTAAATAATTTGTTAAGCTCATTTTTATACTATATCTGGCCTTTGAAATAATGATCGTGCAAGGTAAATGTCATTATAGCTCAATTGTAGGCTTATGCCATCGAGTTTATTTTATATAGAGTAAATATTAATTAAATAGCCTTTGCCTTTGGTTTTATATAAGGTAAAGGTTAATCAATTAAACTTTGTTTGCGTTTGTTTTTATATAGGATAAATATTCATTAAATAATGTTTGCCTTTGTTTTTTTATAGGGTAAATATTCATTAAATAACCATTGTTTGCATTTGTTTTTATATAGGGTAAAGGTTAATTAATTAAACTTTGTTTGCGTTTGTTTTTAAATTAGGTAAATGTAAATTAATTAAACTTTGTTTGCGTTTGTGTTTATATAGGGTAAAGGTCAATTAATAAATCTTTGTTTTTGTTTTTCAATTGATATTCAATATATTGTAAAATATTCTACCTTTTATTTTACAAATTAAGAATCACACACTAACTAACGGATTACACGTGATTAAATTAGAAAATGAACCTAATTCCTACTACACTTAAAAAAATATTGATGCTACATTTGTAAATAGAGTTCTCCCACATTTGAAACACCAGAGTCTAAAGCTTTAATCTGAGTTTAAATACATATTAAACAAGAATGCCCGTTTTATTTGACACAACCCCTCTTATTGCCTCGGTTGGACCGCGTCTTACCGCTCATTACATCTCTAACCTTCATCACCTTGTTTAATATTGCACCAATAGGAATCTGACAAATTCAAACCGTGAATAAGTTAATAGAAGATTCTTTGTTGCTGTTCCCTGTCGGCGAATCTGTGTATTCAGCTCAGCGACCCTCCGTCCCAGAGGGACAGAAATCAATTTATTTGTAGCACCACGTCTTAAGACACGTTTGGTCACGCTTATGTACTAATTATGATAATGATTTTAAGCATGAGGAAGGTTATATTCATAGAAAGTGTACCCATATTTGCGTGGGGAGGGATAGTGGAAAACTATTTTGGAAAAACCACCCTCAGTACACCCGACCGATATTCGAAACTCGATTTCTCCGTCATCAGCAGTCTACTACGAGAGTAGAGTAGCGCGTTAGACTATGCGGCCACACCGAAGCAGGTGGGAAAGTAATCAAATTAACAGTCACTTCCTAATTATTTAAAAATTACCGATAAAATGTACCTCTCAAATTGTACCAGCATTCAATTATAGTTCAGAAACTTTCTAAGGAAAAGGGAAGAGAGAGAGAGAGAGAGAAAGAGAGAGAAAGGGGAATTAGACTGAAGTTCCTGAGGATGTAGTAGGACTACACATCAAGTTTACAAAGCCATCCCGGTAACGTTATAGGTCTGACTTGGATGTGAACCCTCATCCATTTTTACGACGGTATTTTAGGGTGGTGTTATTTAGTGTGGAAGAGGAGGGTGTGTGTGTGTGTGTGTGCGTGATTTGTTCCGAGACTTGAGTCGTTACAAGGGTAGTATCTACAGTATTATCAGGGGTTGGGGGGTAAACAACAGTTCAGGGGGGTGGGTAAACTAGAGAGGGAAGGAATATTACAAACACGTTAGGAGCAGTGGCGTGGTGGGAATGGTTGCCAGGGTAGGCAAACTTTGTTCAAACTATTATATGTCCTCACACACTCGCGCCCCCAAACATTGGCATACGTACTTTCTTTGATACTCGGCCAATAAGTGATGAGTAATGACTGATGAGAACATATCACTAGGTAGTGGATTCTTAGGGACCAAAAATGTTAAAAATAGGTACTAAAAATATAAAATTTAGGCAACTGAATAGGCACTTAAGGAAAAAAAAGTCTTTAATAGGCAAGGTAAAATTATTGATTTCACTACCTACTATTATTAACTACATCCAATTCACATTGCTAGTTTTTTAACATCACGTCTCGCTACTAATCCGGGTTACACGCATCTGTTTCACTAATTACGCTAATATGTTAGAGATTGGAAGGTGGAATTTAGAGGAAGAGTATCTGCACTTGCGTGGAGGGAGAGTGGGAAACCATTTAGTAAAAAAAAAACTTAACTACACTAGAGAGTTCAGATCTCAATCTCCCCTTCATCGACAGAACAGTCTAGTGCGAGGGTGAAGCCTTAGCCCATTCGACCACCGAAGCAGGTCACATGTTGTTACTCATTAGATACTTTTCTATATTTTCAGTAGTGAAATGGGTTATATTTTCAGATGTAATGTTTTTTTTATGATTTGAAAAGCTGAGTTCTACTTCACACGATGTCAAGGGAAAAGATTTCAGATTTGCCCTTTCCGAAGAAATTGAACTTTTCTCCTGCAATGGCATGCCGCTCTCTTCCAAGATGTCTGTCACTGCTCCCATTGTCCTCCACTCAATTTACCATCATTGGAAGCTGTTTAACACGTGGGAATTTTAAAACATACTCCAAACAAGTAATTTATTCCGCAACTTACAATTTCTAAGAAACTGGATTTTTCCTTCAGTATTAAAATTGCACACCGTAGGATAAAGAGAGAGGTTAAAGGCGCTTTATTCACAAAATAGGCAAAAATACCATCAGAATAGGCAATTATGGACACTATAATATTAACATATTTTACTCGTGATAACATGAAATGCATATGCATATCAAGTGCCTTTGTTTTACGATCAAGGAAAAGAAAAGACAAATAGGCAAAATCCGGTCCCTACATATCACAAGTACTTTTTAAAATAACCCTGCCTACATTTGCAACACTCCATGCTACGCCACTGCTTGGGAGGGTGCATAAAGTGGGAAAATATTGGGAAATCTTAGTTATTTTATATCTATGAACTTAAAATTTATAAAAATTTTACCTTCAATTCAATAAATAACTAAGTACAAATCTTTTTTCGCCACGTTTCCCTACTAGTTCGGCCTGTACACATATACATTAGGCCTAATTATGCTAATGTTGCGGTGATGAGGAAAGTGTATTCTAGAGAAAGTGTACTCGAATTTGCGTGTAGGTTAGAGTAAAATCTACTTAGGATCAAAACACTATATTAGTACACAAATCCAAGATTGGGACCTGGCATTATAAAACTGGACTAAACGAGCTTTACATTATTTGGATCACGTGCCCACTAGTGTAACTGATCATACAATATTTTTGAAAATATTCTTTGGACGAAGGCAATATACTATAATTATTTTTTTATTTATTTATGGTAAAGTTTCATTCAGTTCACAATGAAACAACTTATGTGTGTCACACTTCAATTAAGATAAAACTTTTTTTATTTACTAAACTAAATTTAAAGAACCTATTTATTAACAGATACAAAATTTGTCAATCGCGCTTCGGTGGCCGCATGTTCTAAAACGTCACTCTTCCAATAGACTGGATCTGGGTTCGAATCTATTTAGGGTGTACTGGGAGTGGTTTTCCCTATATGGTTTTCTACTTAAATTCCAAGCTAGTTCGGATGCACGCCCTCTAAATTTAACCGTAAACCCACATTTCACCAATTATACATTTTTCGGCCATGCCGGGAATTGAACCCGGGACCCTTAGCTCAGTAGACAAATATACTATCGATTGAGCTAAGGTTTCCGTTACATTTAGCGTAATTAGTGGATATGTGTATAACTCGAACGGGTAGTAAGATGTGGTGAAAAAAAAATTGTTAAGTTTTTAAGCACTAAATATTATAGTACAAAATTAAACAGGTTAATATTGGATATTTAATCATTATTTTAATGCACCGTGTCTTACTACCCGTCAACGATATATGCATTTTTCTAGTACCGTGTCTTATTAGTCGTTTGGGTTACACGCGTATTAATTTTGCTACTAAATTATGAATGAGAAAGGCTTTATTTAGAGGAAGTGTACCCGCATTTGCATGGGGGGAAATTGAAAACAATTTAGGAAAACCCACCCTCAGTACACCTGACCGGGGTTCGAACCATAATCCTCTCGTCATCGGCAATCCTTTATATTGCGAAAGTGACGCCTTAGAATATGCGGCCACCGAAGCGGGTATCTGAATTTTAATTTTACTATTGGGTTAGGAATGAGTAAGGTAGAGTTTAAAGGAAATGTAGGCTACATGAATTTTCGTTAAACCTGCGTCAGTGGTCGAACGGTCTAAAGAGTCACTCTCGTGTTAGACTGGTCTGCTGATGACTGGGAGATTGGGGTTTGAATCCCGTTCGGGTCTACTGCGGGTGGTTTTTTCCTAAATAGTTTCCCACTCGCCTTCCACGCAAATGCAGGTAGATTACCTGTAGATGCTTCCTTCCTCATAACTACCCCATTAGAGTAATTATCATATATGCGTATAGCCTGTACAGGTTGTAAGACGCGATGCTATACAATTTTTAAAAAAATGTTTGAAAGGAAATTGTAAGTTCTCCAGGAAAAAACCGCCCTTGGTCCACGTTGTCAGGCCACGACGGTAATAGTTCCTCTCCTATTCTCTGTGATATGATGAGGTTATGATAGTATAGGAGGGTGAGAGGATGGTTTCAACCCCATGAGGGCGATTGCCCCGGCCCCTTCTACTTAATAATAGTAACCAGTAACCGATACATCCTATAAATAACAAACACAACTACAACATGGCAATACGCGCTACGCCGGACTACCGGGGGCGGGGGTCCACGCAAGTACATTCTTGTCAAATAGATATGAACCACTAGCATTTTATTATTTGGCCATAAGTTTATTTGTGTAACATTGGTGCGTTGTCGAGTGTTGCTGGGGTTTTAAAACTCTCTACCTGTGACATGTTCGCATTCACTCTGTCCCCATTTGACCAATCAAACAATAAGCGCAGCTCTACGAACCTCACTCGGAAATGTTCATTGATACCTGTTCAAGAGTGTTCTACGGAGCGCTAATAGTGGAGAGGCGCTAGCTTACATTGAGTATGCATTTCAAGTATGACAAAATTTGACTTCTGATCCATGTTCTGGGGACCCAATTGAGTATGAAAAATGATGTTGTCAATCCAGGGGATGGTCGAAAACCTGTGGGGGAGGGGGTGAATAGCGCGTTTGGGGTGGAATTTTGCTTTCACCATAACTTCCGGCTGATGCATCGTATCAAAATAAAAAGCAACATTGTAATGGTTTCTATTACGTAGGGTGCTAACGTTGGTAACTTAAGTTAACCTGTATCTTACTAATACCAACACTTAAACAATGAAGGGGCCTTAATCTACATAAGAATGATGTGTTATCCAAATAAGTATTGTTTTATGCCTGAAACAAATTAAAATTCAATACACAAAATTAATTTCAATTATTTAAAAAAAAATTAAGATGTAAATGTTAAGTAGTTATTAGTCCTCAATAGAATGTTATTAACCTCAAAATGCAAAGTTAAGTTCAGTTAGCTTCTTCACCGTTCTTTTCTTCGTCAACAATTAGTTTGTTGTTGAAGTTCTTGCAGCCGTTAACGTGGCAGGAACACAAAACCAAGTTGAGCTTAAATTACAGACGCAAAAACTTTTCAAACATAAATTTTGATACTTGCATGGAAACAGCAGTTTTTTTTAAACGGACTGTTTCATTAGAACATGTCGTATATTGCCTTGAGAATCTGTAGCTTAGCCAAATCTCAACAAATCAAGTGGCTCAACAAATGCATTTAATGAATGCTCCCAAACATGAAGTTGAGCTAATACTCGGAGTACATGAAGTCTAAAACTATCAGAAGTGCAGGGTAGAGAACCAATTTTATTTAAGACGTTAGGGTTGGCCCAAAATAAAATGTGTCTACTCGCATCACAAGTTTGTCCAGGCTTCTTGACATGCTGTAAATATAACAACTCAAGTATTTTAGTTGATTTTATACAAAGGTATTTAAGTTTAAGAGACTTAAGTATCGATATTTACTGTTTGTTTTGAAGATTTTAGGGCTCTTTTTTTTGTACCCAGTTTACTTGTTATGCCACACCCTGTCATAGCATGTAACGCAGGCAGAAGTTCACTAACTGGATCCCCATAATACTCTAGAACAATATGGCACCCAAGACATCTTCTATTTTCACTGACCCCGGAAATTATCAAAAGGTCAATACAACCAACAGTTATGAATGATTCCAAAAACGAATTCTAAGTATGAAAACGTCAGTGTCAGGACTATGAATAACAATACCGCTTGAATAGTTCTGTTGAACAGCTTCATAAGCATGAAATAACATTCTAGAATCAGCCTCCAAGTGATAACTTGCGAAATGTATTACCTTGGAAACATGTTGTTCATCGTTTTGCTCAGAGCATTCGGTTCCATTCAAAAACTATCCACCACAAGAGGACATCCTTTTGGAACTCAAGCATTCTTTAAAATGGAATTCGATAGGAACAAACATAAAAGGGTTTTGTTTTCCTCACTGTGTAGGTATCTAGACTACTATTTTGGAAGTTGTGTGTTCTCCCCTTTTATTCTCACAATTAGTGAATCTTCACCAGCTGATTTTCTCTCTTGATCTTCAAATTTTATAGATGATCTACCGTAGGTTTCAAAAACTACGTCAATGCCTGTAACATTAGTCTGTTGCAACACTTTATTTTTCTGTCCAAACGAAAACTTGCTAAATCCCCAAACGTTTTAGTCTTCAAAAGGGCCACAAAGAGTACTGAATGTGTATATGTCATTCCATCCATAAAGTGCATTTCTTCCGGAATAAGAGGAAATATATTCATATTTCTGGTGAAATTGCTCTCTACTGCAATTTCGTTCATCAATTTTTATTTCTTGCTTTTTTTGAGAATGCTAGACCAAGGACCATGAAAGACCGTGGTGGTGGGATGAAGCATTACTGATGCTTTATCAACTCTGCAGAAGAAAAACATAATGCAGATAGTTATTTTCTATAAAGCTCATTTTTTTTCTGGTTATCTTTCTTATTGGATTTTGTTGTTGAGTATGCGAAAGATTTAACAGCAATCTTTTTCGGAGGAGAAAAAAGCTTTTCGTTTTGTCAACTAAACGTTCTGTTTAAAATTTTTCATAACTACATTTAATTACTGATAGGTTGCACCCTGAGCAAGAACGGTGCTACTTCTTCTCCATTTACTACTAAGCCACTCACAATGTAACGTAAACCATTTGTTTCACTGATAATCGTTTTCAAAAAGGAATATGATACATTTTTTTCATATCACCTTTATCTCTGAATCTTATATTTGTGCCCCATTTACTGTGCGAATATTCGTTTATGTCACCAATGGGATCTGAAATCAAATCATAGTAATCTAACAGTCTCATGCAATGACGATTTACTTTGATAAAGTAGACACCATTTGTTTGTCGCTTGAATATTACTGAATATTCCTCTCCGGCTGTCATGCTGAAGGGCATGATTACTAGCAACACAATTCAATTTTCTATTCTTCCGTTTTACTGAAAAATGACCTTGTTTAAAAGCATTTAAGACTTTCTCAGGAAATTGAGACATAAGATCTATACAAGATGCCTTCACGGACATAATTGTAGTTATTTTACATTTTACTTGCCGCTTTTTTCTTTAAATTTACTTAATTATAAAATTGAACTGCAAATAATTAATAACTACAACCCTACCTAATAGGAACACAATAAGATTTTTTTTATCTTTATACGAATAATGAGCCGGAAGCTATAGTAGAAACAAAATTCCACCCCAAGCGCGCTTTTCACCCCCTCCCCCACGGGCTGTCAACCACCCTCGGAATTGACAACACCATTTTTCATGATCAACTGGTTCCCCAGAACATGGATCAGAAGTCAAATTTTGTCATACTTGAAATACACATTCAATGTAAGCTAGCGCCTGGTCTAAAAGGACAGTTTAAAACTAATTCTGCTTACCTTAGTTACATACAACTCCACGCTTCTGTTAGGTAGTATTGTGGTAACAAGTTGTTGTAGCTCGTATGTTAAGGTGAGGGTTAAGTACCCTCTTCCGTGGTCATCTAAGGCGTTACTCTCGCAAAAGATTGTACCGCCAATCACAGGAAGATCGGGGTTCGATTACCGTTCGGGTGTATTGAGGGTGTGTTTTTTCCGAAATGGTTTTCCACTCAGCCTCCCTTTTCTTTAAATTCAACCTCCCTCGTCCGTAACACACTCGTGTAATTAGTTCATATGCGTGTAACTCGAACAAATAATGAGATGGGGTTAAAACAAAAAGGTGAGTGTTAAGTAAATCAGACCATCTATTTCCAGTCAAACTGTTTTTGACTTAATATTTTATGTTTTTGTTTTATTAAGTTATTAAAATTGAAAATAATATTTCCAGGTATTGGTAGTGTCGACTAGTGATTCCGAGTGCCTAATTATTAACTCGGACGTTACTAATTTGTCTAGTGATAACTACGAACTAGGTTTTAGCTTAGGAGCTACTAATTATGTTGTCCATTGGTTAGTAATGTCGATTTCTGTCCGTGCAAACCTTGGTGTAACCTCACGAACCACTAATTATGTTGTCCATTGGTTAGTAATGTCGATTTCTGTCCGTGCAAACCTAGGTGTAACCTCACGAACTACTAATTAATTATGTTGTCCATTGATTAGTAATGTCGATTTCTGTCCGTGCAAACCTTGGTGTAACCTCACGAACTACTAATTATGTTGTCCATTGGTTAGTAATGTCGATTTCTGTCCGTGCAAACCTAGGTGTAATCTCACAAACCGCTAATTATGTTGTCCATTGATTAGTAATGTCGATTTCTATCCGTGCAAACCTTGGTGTAACCTCACGAACTACTAATTATGTTGTCCATTGATTGGTAATGTCGATTTCTATCCGTGAAAACCTAAGTGTAACCTCATAAACTACTAATTATGTGGTTCATTGATTAGTAATGTCAATTTCTGTCCGTGCAAACCTAGGTGTAACCTTACGAACTACTAATTATGTTGTCCATTGATTAGTAATGTCGATTTCTGTCCGTGCAAACCTAGGTATAACCTCACGAACTACTAATTATGTTGTCCATTGATTAGTAATGTCAATTTCTGTCCATGCAAACCTAGATATAACCTCACGAACTACTAATTATGGTGTCCATTGATTAGTAATGTCAATTTCTGTCCGTGCAAACCTAGGTATAACCTCACGAACTACTAATTATGGTGTCCATTGATTAGCAATGTCAATTTCTGTCCGTGAAAACCTAGGTATAACCTCACGAACTACTAATTATGTTGTCCATTGATTAGTAATGTCAATTTCTGTCCGTGCAAACCTAGGTGTAACCGTACTAACTACTAATTATGTTGTCCATTGATTAGTAATGTCGATTTCTGTCCGTGCAAACCTAGGTGTAACCTTACGAACTACTAATTATGTTGCCCATTGATTAGTAATGTCGATTTTTGTCCGTGCAAACCTAGGTGTAACCTTACGAACTACTAATTATGTTGTCCATTGATTAGTAATGTCGATTTCTGTCCGTGCAAACCTAGGTGTAACCTCACAAACTACTAATTATGTTGTCCATTGATTCTGCAAACCTAGGTTTTACCTTAGGAATTACTAATTATGTTGTTAATTTATTAGTAATGTCGGCCATTGGCTCTGTAAACCTAGATCTTACCTTAAGAGTTATGTTGTTCAATAGTTCGTAATGTCTACCATTTATTCTGGAACTCCAGGTTTTACCTTACGAGTTACTAAGAATATTTCTCAGTGATTACCAATGTGGATGATTGATTCTGCAAAGCTTGATTTTACCTTAAGACAGGGACGTGAAACCTACGGCTTCTAGGCCACATGAGGCATTCAGAGGTGTTTGGTGCGGCCTTATCGCTATTTTTTCTCCATCAATCATGTATCTTCATTGTTTAAAACCTATGTAGCCTACTCTCCAAAGTCGTGTGTTTTAATTAATTAAAATATAAAATGCTTATTTTTAAAACATAATGCTTTAAAAAAATTAACCCCTCTTATCAATATATTTATCTTTGATTGGCGCACTATCATATTTTGTATAAAATTACTGTGCATGAAGTGTTCTTATGAGAAATCCCTGAACGACATATGACCTTCCAGTGCCGATAGATTCTCCACACCTGCCTTAGAAGCAACTAATGTTATACTGTCTAGCGAACCCTCGACCAATGACTAATCCATTGGAAATTCGGGTCTACTGACCGGGTCCTGATAGATATAGTGCATTCCCGGTAGCTTTGATGTTTTCTGACAGTTGAGAAGTTTCTAAAAACTGCTCCGTATTTAGTATTCATCACACATATGCCATACCACTTTGATATCAAACTATATGTTTGACTTTAATAACTGTCAAATTGAACAAACAAATTTGTCAGGCGGATGGAAGTAGAACGACTATTTAGTAATTTTTGAACTGGCATAATAGTTCAAAGTTAACGTAAATTAACTGTAACCATTTAACCAAGTATAATGGTAAATCATGAGGGCTTGTGATATATTTTGTACAAAGTGTTTGTAACAGATAATTGTTTAGGGAAACCCCGCTTCGCGGGTCGAATGGCCTAAGGCGTCGTTCTCCAATAAACTGGATTGTCCATCCTCAGTCTACACAACCGGGATTCTAATCCTCATCTCCCCGTCGTCGACAGGTCAGTCTATTGTGAGAGTGACGCCTTAGAGTTAGACCATTCTGCCACCATAGTGGGTTTAGAGTTATTTAAGACTGTAGGTACTTGGGAATTGTTCTAATCACTCAGTAGAACACTTGTTGACCAGGTATCAACTGGAATGCTTTCCCATGGCAGGTGTGTTAAGCGGATCCTATGTATAATATTACCCTATTCGGTGACCGCATGGTCTAAGACGTAAATTTCGTGATAGACTAGACTGCAGATGATAGGGAGGTCGGGGTTTGAATCCCGGTCGGATGTACAGTTTATTTTCAAAATGTCTTTCCATTCTCCCTCCATGCAAATGCGAGAACACTTCCTCTAAATTCAACCTTCCTCATCCATAACTCACTAGAGTAATTAGTACATAGGTGTTCGATACCTTAGAGCTCAGTTGGTAGCGTGTCTGTCTGCTGTGCTAAGGGTTCCGAATTCAATTCCTGGCATGGCCGAAATATTTAGGCTATCATTGTTTAAGTGTGGGCTTCCCCCTTCACAGTGATGAATTAAAGACTGGGGGCTGGATGTTGTGTCTATTCTTGATTTAAGCTGGTTAGAAGTCGTGTGCTTATATAATCATTCGATTCAGAAAGTGTACGTTAAATATCTCAATAAAGAGGGAGGGGACGGAGTACACAGGCGTATAGCTCGAATGGGTAGTAAGACGCAGTGCCAACAAAAGTGGTATATTATTAATCAAATGAGAGTTCCAGGAGTAAAGAACATATCACAGTTATAGTTTTAACAAGTTATGCTTATCCTGAAAGAACTCCACGACACGACACGACACGACACGACACTGACTTTCACGGTGGGAAGAGGCAAACAGTCCACACTTTACACTGCTACCACTGGACAAATAAAGTGTTGCCTCATAAGTTGGAGATGATGGGAACGCGAGAAAAGTTAAGTGTTTTTAAAGGTTTTTATAGCAACACTTTTTTGGTCAAATTAAATCAAATATTTCTCCAGTAGAAACATAGACTTTAATTTTATTCACACAGTGATATCAACAGCTGTTGAATATATATCATGAGCACGGTGGCATTATCTAAAAACACTTTTAAATTAATAGAAAAAGTTTTCATGAAATTCCAGGACATCCTTGACCGATATTCAACAACTGTTGATGTCAACATGTGAAGAAAACTAAACTCTTTGTCTGTACTGAAGCAATATTGGATTTTTGACCAAAAAACCACCATAAAAACTTCAAAACCACTGGCCTTTTCTCGCGTTCCCTACTTCCACACCTCTAAGAAACCCTTGTATTTTCTGTCCAACTGCTCCTCCGAGGTATCTTCCACCTGAACTCTTCGGAAAGAAGTGTAGAAAATGCAACACAACTCCCTGTTAAATGTTTCTTGTCATTCTTTACCAACATTATTTTTAATTTACCTTTTGATATTTTTGTCGGTCTGCTTTAAGAAGTTATTTTGTGCGTTTCATATTTTTTCCCCCCCTAAAGAGTTTCGATAGAAACAATTTGAGGTAATGGGAGTAGGCGCTAAGGATCTATTTTCTTCTAGATGCATCCACCCACCTATTTGCCCAGTGGCAGCAGTGTAAATTGTGATCTATTCTCCTCTTTTCACTGTGGTATCCATATTGTGTTCGTCCCTTTGATTGGTGCGTATAACTCTTTGCCCTAACTTCTTCAATGTATATAATTATCATTGTTTTAAGAACAGTTCAAATTATTACTTGTTGAAAATAAGTACAGTACATTTATAATTTTTCAAGTAATTTGATTTAATAAAAAATATAATTGAAATAATATGGTGGTTTTATAGCCCTAAATTACATTATTTCAAAATAAAAGTGTTTTTCTATATCTACAGACTATATAATCTCAAAATAAGGAAATAAGCAGTTATGAATCCCACTTTAGTGGCCTGATGGTCTAAGGCGTCATTCTCTTTTGATAATGGGGAGATTGGGGTTTGAATCCTGGTTGTGTCTACTGAATTTTTTCTAAATGGTTTACCACTCTCCTTCCATGCAAATGCGGATAATTTACCTCTAAAATGCTTCCTTCTTCATCCCTATTCCATTACAGTAGTTACCTCAGCGTAGTTATTACATGCGTATAACCTGAACAGGTAGTAAGACATGGTGATAATTTTTAGTAAAAATGGGTTCTTAATTAAGGTAAATAATTGAAAAACAAATTAGTAATGACTAGAGAAATTTAATTGTATTATTTTTCGAATGTATTTAGCAATACTTTGCATAATTAGGTACACATTATCTGTTCACAAAGATAAAACGTAGTAAAACTCAAAACTTATTTTTCCCTCTTATTTATTTCAAGTCTACAATATTTAAATAGTAATAATAATTAATCACATTCACCATCCATGTTTTTTTTTAATCAAGGACATTTCATGATACAACAACACAAATATGATTTTACAATATTGTTGGAAAATTAGGACTTTTCAGTGGAAAATGTATTTTATTATATAGAATTGGTATTTGGTCAATTCATTTAATTTTATTTCGATATATTACTTGTATGTACATTATTATTTTATTATTATTATTATTACATAAGGACTAATAAATATTTACATATTACTTAATTCAGGTCTTTGTTTCATTTCTAAAATGTAATGTATACCAACGACTAATTTTTTATTAACTTTTTATAAATTTATCGTAAAGGATATTTTGCAATGTGTATACAATTTTTTTTAAATTACTTATTATCGCTTAGAGAAATCAATGAATTAATTTTGGTTTAGTATAAAAACCACTTTAGTGTATATTAATATACATTATATTAAGGATAAAACAAATCACATTACGGTACATTGATTTTCATTACATTGTATCAAATTTACGAAATCATGCTAGTGTTAAATAGTTTTTTTATTTTCAACGTAAGCTGAATTTTGTTTGATTTACACTACATTTTGAAATGTAGTTTTAAAAAAATTTGCTAAAACAATAATAGGAACTTAAAAAAACTTAACAACAAATGTGTCTCATACAAGCACAAAACGTTATAATAATTATTATTTAAATAACGATGAGATCTTGGAGCATCTAAAAAATATTGCAAACAGAATATGGAGATACTGTTGATATTACGAACACATTTTAATATAACATGCAGGTACATTGAATAGATTATTGAGAACACATTTATTATAGAAACCTGGCGGGGTTCTGTTGTGAACAATATTACCGTGATTGCGGGAAGATGGTGTTTATTTGTGTAATTGAAGATGGCTTCGGTAGCATAATGATATGCTGTGCAGATAAAGTATAATAATTATGATACTCGACTAACATGACAACACGACAACATGAATATTCTCAACCGAAACAATATTCAATAATCAACTAATATTTTATAAGAAAGACAAAATAATAGACGCTATTTGGTATGTGATTAAGCCATAGATTATAGTAAGGAAATTAGGAATCGAATTAACCAGTTCAATTCCCACATAGCTATGGATAATGATAATATTTACCGCTTAAAAATGTAACATGTCTAGGAGTGTGAGTAGTTTGATTTACACTACATTTTGAAATGTAGTTTTAAAAAAATTTGCTAAAACAATAATAGGAACTTAAAAAAACTTAACAACAAATGTGTCTCATACAAGCACAAAACGTTATAATAATTATTATTTAAATAACGATGAGATCTTGGAGCATCTAAAAAATATTGCAAACAGAATATGGAGATACTGTTGATATTACGAACACATTTTAATATAACATGCAGGTACATTGAATAGATTATTGAGAACACATTTATTATAGAAACCTGGCGGGGTTCTGTTGTGAACAATATTACCGTGATTGCGGGAAGATGGTGTTTATTTGTGTAATTGAAGATGGCTTCGGTAGCATAATGATATGCTGTGCAGATAAAGTATAATAATTATGATACTCGACTAACATGACAACACGACAACATGAATATTCTCAACCGAAACAATATTCAATAATCAACTAATATTTTATAAGAAAGACAAAATAATAGACGCTATTTGGTATGTGATTAAGCCATAGATTATAGTAAGGAAATTAGGAATCGAATTAACCAGTTCAATTCCCACATAGCTATGGATAATGATAATATTTACCGCTTAAAAATGTAACATGTCTAGGAGTGTGAGTATAAAAAAACAATTCCGAGTAATAAATAATAAAATAAGGCCAGGAAGTTAACCAACCCTTCGGTTAAGTAGACGAAGGCTGTTATAAAATATTTATAATAATATCGTACACAGATTTGGACAAGAGTTATGTGTGTATCAAAAAATATTTTTTAAATAATGTGTTTTGAAATTTTTTTTTAACAATCTCATCCACTCATTTATCATTCATAAATAAAATTATTTTAAGGTATGTAAGCATGTCGTGAGTAATTCATACACAACCATTAATTTTTAGTACAAATAAACAGTCTAAAATAGACTAAACAGGTGATTTTAAAGTTTGAATTTATTTATCTTTCATTACTTTTTCTAGTCACATAATGAATAGCACATACGAACATATAATATGCGTGTATATGTTAAAAAAAAGTTACAAACATTTTATTTGAAATTTTGATAAGCACTTTTTTATTTCGATAATTTATTCAAAAGTAATTACCAGATAATTAAATTTATTAAATAGATTTGAATATTTAAAATTAATCTTACGTTCCCAGAAACAATATTAGTTTCGTTAATCATTCCTGGTTTGATAAATATCCTTAAACACTGTTTTTAAGGTTGAGATGTAGGGAACGCGAGAAAAAGGCAAGTGATTTGCAGTTTTTACAGCAAAAGATTTTTTTGGCAATAATAAATAAAATATTGCTTCAGTAGAAACATAGAGTATAATTTTCTTCACATGGTGATATCAACAGTTGGTGAATATCTGGCATGAGCATAGCAACATTAGACGAGAAACTAAATGAAGAGAAAAAGTTCTAATTAAATTCCAAAACACTTGACAGATATTCAAGAAATTTGGAAATTAATATGTGAAAAAATTAAACTTTATATTCACACTGGAACAATATTTGATTTATTTTGACCAAAAGAAAAACATTATATAGAAATTGCAAAAACACCACACTTTTTCGCATTCCCTACATCCTCACCTTAATGTAGTATGTAAGATTTAAATATTAATGGCAACTTTAAGTGAATGAGAAATTTTGACTCATCAATAAACGATTGTTTTCAGCATCTGTGAATGAATTTATAGAATTGTAAGACATACTATATTTTTGGGAATATCCATAATTTATTGTAATATTGAATCAAACATTTAAAAAATAATCCTCGAACTATTACTATTCATTTTCATTTCCTAACTGAATATAACCAAACGTAATCACACTATTTGGAATTATATATTATTATACATATGAGTGTATCAATATGAATAATGAATAAAATAAGACATCTTAGCTCAGTTGGTTAGTGTCTCTTAGTTAGGAGTTAAGGGTCCTGGGTTTAATTCTCGGCATGCCTAAAAAAAAAGTTTCATTGGTTAAATTGGGGTCTCCCCTTTAACAGTGATGAATTTATGGCCGGGAGGGGGAGGGGAGGTGGCTCGGTCTTGTTATATATTTAAGTTAGTTTATAAGTCGTGTGCTGATATACTCAATCGGTTCAGAAAGTGCACGTTAAATACCTCAAATAATAATAAATACTAATATGAAAAAGCTTAGTAAGTTTGAATCTGTTCAGTCAACTTTAGATATTTTGCGTTAAATATATGTTTGTATTAACCAACGCTGTATCAAACATTAGAAGTCAAATAAATCTATTAAATACATGGAGTTGAATGCATCGTCAGAAAATGGCTATTTATTTACCTGGCTGTGACTTAAATTTAGTAATAGCACACGCACTATCGTTGTAATGAAAGATATGTTGTTATGGATTTATTGTATTTTCTATACAGCCATTTTTATTCACTGAACCGATTCTCCTTTGTTCACCCCACACTACAGGTCTAATCACAATCTGTTATTCCTAATGTGTAGAAATTAGAGGATATCTACGTTTTTATGTTGTTATAAGTAAGATAGATGGTAATTAGTATTTGTTTATCATCTAATGGAACCTTTTCCCTTACATTTTAAAGAAAATGTTCTTCATCTGTGCTTCATGCTGGAGACAAAGTAAAACCTTATTGAGTAGTTGAATGTAATAAGTACACTACCACATCATTTTTTATGTGTTAATATACTATATTTGTGATGTAATATAGTTAAAAACAATATCAATATTGATACGAGGCTTAATATGGTTAATCAAATTTTTAAACTTGTTTTTAATTTAATGCTGAAGTTATTTGGATAAACAATACATTTAATGTTTCATAACATGAGTAAATATAAGAACAAAATTAGGCTATGATTTTTGCCAATTTGTTTAAGTTATCCGGCCAGTAATAATAATAAATAATACAGCATAAAACATACTAAAACATTGATCAGGTTTGTTATTATTGGATAAGGTTTTATTTTTTGTTTCACTTTTACCTTTTATATAAAGGTTTGTCACGGGAGAAAACAAAAAGTTACCACCCATATTCTCGTCCATATATTATTTATTTTCTGGAAAAGAGACATGTAAATTACTTTTCACTAATTCTTTCATCTTTACTTTGAGTTTGAGAACAACAAAAATAATAATCTCTTTGACTTCATAGCTTTGGCACTAGGTCATCTTTTAAAAAGTTTCTTCAATTGAAATTGTGTCAGACTGGAAAAGAAAAAAGTTTGTGTTTTTGTTTGGCAAAATAAATCCCGCAATGACTTTTAAAGAAATATATATATATATATAAAAGTTTGTGTTTTTGTTTGGCAAAATAAATCCCGCAATGACTTTTAAAGAAATATAAATATATATATATATATTTTTTCAAGTTAAGAAAGACGCCATTTCTCCCATTTAAGCACATGAGCCACCAAACGTAAAACTGATTGCACTGAGATTTTCACGACTTCCTTGATTACGAATCCTGCGTCATCGAGCTGTGCCTCTGCTCGTCTAGGGAGCCCGGACTAATACTCGTAGGTTTGATATCATCACCACCCTCGTCGTCGTCGTCGACCTCGCGTCTCCTGACGTCGCAGCCGCGCCGGGTGGCGGTAGCCCCACACTCCAGCAGCAGATCCGCCGACACAAACGGCTGATGCTTCACGGAGCAGTGGGGCAGCTCCTCGTTTCAGACCGACGTCCTGTCCACGGCAGTGGCGTACTGACACGCGGATAGACCCGCGCCGCCTGACCTCGAGACCGCGGGGCTGACTGGCGAGTAGGTGCTCACGAAACTGGACGAATGCTGCTTCGCTTTGAGCCGTAGACTGGCGATGCTACTCGACATGGCGGAGCAGGGTTCGGTGGTGCGGTGATGATACATGCCGTAAGGGGCGGAGGGTGGGGCGTAGGGACAAGTGGGACCGGAAACGCCACCCCCGGGTGCCGAGACGCCGCTCAGGCTCGTCGACATGGAACCTGGGAGCATCGACCCTGTGGCGGAGCTCATCGAGGCGGCTGCGGCCACAGAAGTCGCCGCTGCGTTGAAGCAGTTGACGGGACTCTGGTGGTGGTTGGCCGGGACCACGGACGACAAAGGGTTGACGGACCACGGGAAGCTCTTGGTGCCCAGAGGACTCGGCACTTTGGAGGCCCAGTTGTTGTAGGACGAGTAGGAGGAGTAGAGAGAGTCTGTGTCCGTGAAAGGCTGCATCAGGCCGTTGAACTGGGAACCGAAGCCGTTCTTGAAGTCCGCGGCCGCCGCCGCTGCCGCGTTCATGGCGTTGCGCTCGCGTTTCCTCCACTTGGCGCGCCGGTTTTTGAACCACACCTGGAACAATAGACAGGACAGCTTTACCTCAACTATACATCACTCGCTACCCTTCAACGAACATTGTTACCCTCATCGGTGGGCATACGTACTAAATATCAGAGGTTACTCCATCCGTTGATGATGGAGAAGTCTAGGTTCGAATTCCAGTCGGATGTTACTGAGAGTGTTTTTATCCTTAATAGCTCACCACTCTCTCTCCATAGAAATACAATCATATTTGCTTGAATGTCCCCCTTAATCATCTTTACCTCACTAGCGTAAATAATGCTTACAGCCCGGATGACAAGCAAGACGCGGTGAAAAAACAACAAACTAACAAACATAGGCATACAACAATAGTTTTAAAAGGGTTTATGAAAAACAATGTATTATGATATAAAATTATAAATACTTAGCAAAACCAATATATCAAACCTCTTTTGTTTATTTATTTTTTACGATTTATGCCCAATTATTTTATTTGGAATAGCTTTGTTTACGCAAAACGCTATTTTGTTGCAAAACTATTTTTATATAGAATATCAAACTAGACGAAAAATGTTTTGTTTTTTTTAAAAGATCCGACAGACAACAAAAACGACCGGGATGTGAGTAATAAATTTCAATAGGATTTTATTCTGATATATACGAAACTAATACAAATATTTTGCGGTCAATTTGTTGCGATTTGCGGCCTGTAGTGTATTTACGTTAATTATACTTACAGATGAAAGAGAGCATATTTATTTTACGTTTTTTGACATCAATATGAAGCTCAATTTAATAACAATTTTATATAGTTATGGATCTTAGTCTATTATTTTATGATATATAACTTTTTATGTGTGTTGAAAAATAAATTTGAGCAATTGAGCTCAATTTATTGATACGCATCGGCAAGAATGCACTGAGTTAGAATATACCGTACCTAGCTACGCCGAAGCATTCCGTTTTCAGTGTAAAATAGGTGCATCATGACATCATTATTAAATACCAGGGTTAATTATCTTTTCAACGAAGTAACCTCCTCGCTTTGGAAGGTAATATATTGGAAAATTTTTCTAAATTCTAAAACAAATAAATACAATTTTACTTTATCAACTGTTGTTTTTTTGAATGTCGATATTACTTTAGAAAGTGTATACATAAAATTAATAGACTTAGATATTTGTTACTAAGAGTAGATTTACAGTTCAGTTTTAATAGGTAAGACCTTATCTGACAACTATTAAAGTTACTAGATCTCCTTTCTCGTATTCATACGTTAAGTCATGTGATCTGCAGTTATCACAGATACTATCAATACCTATTGAATAACACTAATACACGAGTAAAATGTTATTAATATTTTTATAAAAGGCCCTTTCTATGAAAATTTGTTTTAGATCTGGTACATAGCTTGTTCTGACTTTACATATCTAACAATATATACATATGAGAAATAGCCAAGGACTTTCTTCCAGGACCTTTGGCTCTGGGTGCCATTTCTTTTACAGAGAGAGCTATCCAGATTACATTCATATCTAAGTATTAACTAACTTAATTTAAGTAGATAAAAATCGCGAAATACATTACGACATTAGGAGGCTACTAGCAAGTGCTACGTACTTAAAAATACATATTTGATGCAAGTACTTATATGTTGATCTGAAATTTGTTCTACATTGGTTAAATAATCCATATGAATATATCAAAATAGTGAGCTAAATATCTTATTCATTATTATATACTCTGGTTGATATGTAAACATTCTTTATATTCGTCCTTAAAAAATTTAAATAGATTGTTTTAGCCTAAAAATCTTTAACAATCCAACGGATTATCTTCCTTTATGAAGCTTAGTTTATGAAATACTAAATAATTAAGATAATTATTTGAAGCGATTGTATGCCCAGAAAATGTTCGGTAACAAAAAGTTTCAAGTAATATTTGCGAAATACCTAAATTAAAAATATATCTGTCTTTTAAAAAATGTGTTCCGTCTTTTGTTATCCGTCCATTAAGTTGGTGGGATAAGATTGAGGAAGATGGAATTATATGAAGTGTACCCTCATTTGCGTGAAGGAATACTGGGAAACAATTTCGGAAAAAAAACACCTCAGTATATACTATTGGAATTCGAACCTCGACCCTTTGTCCGCATACCTATTAGTGGGGTTCTCTGTCTTAAGTGATGTAGATCTATAAAGTGTATTTTTACATTTTTAAATAATTTTCAAAAACTTGAAGTTTAAATATTTATAGCTTTTTATTGTTTATTAATTAATTAATTAATTCGGGACGTCTTAGTATTGTTTGAAAAAATAAACTATTCGCTCGATACCAAATCTTGCAAACTAACTTATATCGCTATTCATTTCAATGTTGGTGTTCGTGGTTACGTTATTGTTAATATGTTAAATCACTGGCAAAGGCGTTACATTGATCAAATAAATTATCTCATTGATGTAGTCAGGGCTAGGTAGAAGGCAAAGGCCTACTTTTTGCATACTCTCCCAAATCATTCCTTTACTTTTTTAAGGAAATAAAAATTATAGTTAGTTGGTCTCAGCTATAGGCTTTGAGCGTGCTATGAAAACTATGTACAATTATTTTTTAAATATAACTATGCCCTTGCTGAAAATTGTTTACCTTACCCCTTCAGTCGCAGCCTTCGATAAGGCCCATTTTGAATTTGGTGTTCATATTTTACCATAACGTACCCCTTTTAAATATCCAACGTTCAAATAATTGTACTGGGATACCCCAAAGATTCAACTTGCTTCCGACGCTTTGGGAACCCCCTTATCCCCTAAACCCTCTTATTACTTTAGTCCCACCACTAACTTATATAAAACTACATTTCTGAAATACACATAGGTAGACACGAAGATCATATGAAAGACTCATATCGACTGGTTCGGCGATGATGGAGATGCAAAGGGTGGTTTTCCCTAATTGGCGTCCCACTCTCCCTCTACGCAAATTCGGGTATATTCCCTTTAATTTTAATTTCATAAAATGAGTTTATTCCAGACTAGCTACACGCAGGGGGAGGAAAAAAAAACTATCATGAAATTATAAATTGTTCCCAATATCAGTGTGTAATAATCCTACAGCGACATGCCAAACGTCTCTGTCTTCTTCCGTCTAACCGGTTATTTTGTCTTGTGCTTTAACCTTTATTTTCCTTCTTTCTCTCGAGTAACAAAAAAAAAACCTATCTAGAGTTCAAACTTTTTCCTCCTCTCCCACCGTCCCAGCATCCCGTACAACATCTTCATCTCTCGGCTGTCAAAGTTGCTCCTCTCGGCTCTCTATATATTCTTCACCACGCCACTGGAGCGCTTGAGATGTAGGCCCTCTTCCCCCTGGCGGGTGCACGCTCAACTACTGCAGCGACCGGAGCGCGGCCAAGCGTCTAATTGCGGTGCCCGACAATGAAGATGAACGAGCCTTGTGATTGGTTTTGGCAGCCGTGAGTTATAGCGAGGCGACCCCCTTTCGGTGGGAGAGTGGTCTATGTCAATACTTTTTTTTTTACCGGTGATCTTTTTTTTTTCTATGGCTATATTTAGGGGATTAGGGGAGCGTTCAAACTTATTTTATACGATATTTTCAACATTTAGAGCCCGTCTCTCCCTCACGGAAATCGCGAAATTTAGGTAGGTTATACAGCTCGAACCAGACACCGCATCGTAATGCGGTAACCTGGAGTCTTAATTTGAAAACAGGAGAGTTGAAACCAATTAAACTATTTAATATATTTTTAAAAATAGAGCAAAATTAAGAAGTAATTATAATAGAAATAAAACTATTTTACTGATCCCAATTTCGTTGTTGTCAAGTAAAGACTCCAGGAAATTACATTTCGATGCCATTTCTAGTTCGAGCCTAATCGCGTACCTAACACCACGGTTAATCGGGCGTGAGAAGTTGGGTGGATTGTTTTTAAATTCTAAATAAAAGTAACAAATAGCCATATAAAAAAAGACTATCTTTTGCATATCCATAAATCTAGCTAAGCAATTTTTACTTTGTGTTCCATCCGGGCTATCCGCATTCTGACAGGATAGGTATAGTTTTAGAGGAAATATTCTTGCATTTGCGTGGATGAAAAGTGGGGAACCATTTATGAAAAACCATCCTCCATACTCCATATACTCGGCGGAGATTCCAATTCCGAGCTTACTATCACAGCCAAAACAAACCAGATGAGCTTTGCCGCCTTAGTCCGTGTATCCACCGATGAAGGTGTCAGACAAAACAATAACATTTCTTATATTTATGGGTCCAAGATATAAAATAAGTAAATTTATTTGTCATAAACAATCTGCAACTCAAGAGAAAAGAATTGAAAATATATCCTAGTAGATGGGCTACATCACAAAATCGGAAAATAATTTTTTAAAAGTGCTACTCACAGAAATAGGTTTATTATGAGTCACTTTAATTTTTAAGTCCTTTAACAACAATTAATAGAGCCGTTTGTATTTAGAAACCAACTTGATTTGAAGTCTGTGCGAATTAACTATTTCCCATTTCGAATCGAATCCGAATATTGGTTGACTTGAGTTCGAATCGAATCTCATGCTAAATTTATTTTATCAAGTTGAATGTTTTATTTTTAAAATATGTTCAGATCTGAATCGAATAATTTTATTTTAAGCTGACTATGATAATGTTTCAAATCTAATCTGTTATGAATATTTTACTACAAGGTCCCGAATCTAATCCAATAATAAATATTTTGTAATTTGTTATAAACATTTTAGACACATTTTAGGTTTATTTAAAAAAAAATCAATAGCACTAATTTTAAAAGGTGAAAAATCAAATAGAGGCCACACACCCCCCTCCCCTTTTTTTTAACCACGATGCAAAGGTTTATTAATGTTTACAAAAAAAGGTGGGCCTGGATACCTTTTTAAAATACCAGATATTCACTGTCACAAACAACTGTCCCACTGCTTTACGGCCTGAAACTCAAATTAGTTTATTTATTCACTCTACCACGTAACTGATTTTTTCGGTCTGGTTATATTAAGTTGTTAAGGAAGTAACTTATAAATTATATATTCAAATTTTGAACTAATACTATCGAATCCGAATCCAGGTTTTATTTAGATTCAAAATTTCTAATCGAATCCAGATTTTTAGTAATATCCGGATTCGAAATTTCGAAGGTTCGCACAGGCTTACTTGATTTGGTGATTTTGTATTAGGTTCTTACTCTTAGCATTTAAATCAAAGAATTGCATGTTTGTCTACTAAGCAAAATATCTGTCACATCTATTATAACCATCCAATACAAAGCAACTGTCTTAGCTTTATTTATCTTAAGTAATATATTTTCTAAAGTAATCTTTAAACATGTAAGAAAACAAATTCATGCACATAAAAATGGAGTATTATTTGAACATTGTTCTATCATACTGTTTAATCCCACTACCCGATCAAATGAATTTTTAAACAAGTTAATAGAATAACTTATGGCACCTTACCTGGTCCTGAACTGGGGATTACACAGTTAAATAATTTTATTTTGGTAATATGATTACTAAACATTTTGTTTAAAAAAAAATGAAAACGTAGAGTCTAGGTTTTTAAAAAAAATTGTATTTGGGAGAACGGGAAGGTTATGCTTTATCAATGTATTACCTTCATCCGTGGACACGCAGTCTAAATTTTAAGCTCATTTGATCTTATTTGCCTGTAACGTGGAGAGGGCTCGAATCCCAGGCGAGTATACTGAGTATGGCTATTTATAAATGCTTTCCCACTCTCCCTCCATGAAAAAAAACGAGTAAATTTACTATACATTATACCTTCCTCATACCTGTACCATTAACGTAATTAATATATAAAGGTGACCTGGTGGTCTTGGGGTAAGGTGTCAGACTTCTGTGCTGGGGGTCCGGGGTTCAATCTTCGGTCCCGGCACAGATTTATCTGATTGCCAAATCCTTCCTTCACCTCTGACAATACGTGTATTAATCACAACTTGTGAATGTGTAGAATGCCAGACCTCCACCGTGGTTCGGATCCCACGTTAAATTGTAGGTCCTCCATTTCATCTCACAATCACCTTACCATTACACATTAGCGTAAGTGCGTGTAACCCGAACGGGTAGTAAGACGCGGTGCTAATAATAATAATAATAATAATAATAATGATAATAATATATAAAACTCAAACGGGTATTTAGAAGCGTGGGAAAGAAAGAAGAGAGAAAGAAAAGTAAAGTTCTAAGTTAATTCTCCTGTCATCATCGGAATGTTGAACGAGATGTACTCAGTGGCGTGATAAGGCCTTGTTGTATGGAGAGCGACGAGCATGTGCTATGGTTGGAGAGGAGGGTTACAGCAATATTTACAAGCTAATATCATCGCCTTCATTGGCGCTGCGTCCCCTGGCACATTCATCACTCTGGACCGATCACTGTCTACTTTCTCTGTCACACACACACACTTTCTCTCGCTCTTAGTATCAGCTTCTGAGTAGAGGCCTTCTCACCAGATAATTCTCTAATTCAACTACAGTCAAAATTTCCAAAGGAAGAAACACATCTTACGTATAGAAAAGTTACTAAAGCTACTTTCACGTGTTCATGCGTCAAGTCATGTGATATGCGGCTGTCAAATTTGATAGATGTTATAAATATCTATCATGTATGCTAGGAGTGTGCACAAAAGGTGCGGCTGTACAGGACCCCGTGGTTTTGGGGGCCCCCTCACTTGCTTAGGTGACGGGGAGAAAACACAAGTTGGAATGGGGAATCTTTACTTGCGCGCTCGATATAAAAAATATTGTTTCAGTTTGAAAACAAATAAAAATATAATCGTGTGGTTTGATTTACTGAATAAGTGAAGCGAGTCCTCAGTTTTAACTCCACTTATTTGCATTTGTCTCTCTTTGATAGATATATCTCATGATAACTTTTGAACGCATTAACCGATTTAATTCAAATTTGACAAAATGGTTATTTGCTCCTTTATTCAGATCAAGTTTGTTGTTGAAGAGAATTGAACGAAAGGTTGAAGAGGGATCAACCTTTATACGTATAAACAAAATCATGGCTTCTAGCACGAATTATTACAATATATTTACCTTTTAGGGCATTTCTGGATAACTCGAATATTGGTGAAAACTATTGTAATGACATTAAACAAACATTAAGTTTTTAATACTTTTCTAAGAGGGAGGGGGGTGTAGGCAGATAACCTGGGGCCCCGCAAACGAAGTTTGCCTTGATGTGAATGTGAGGAATGCCAGGCTTCCACCGTGGTTCGGATTCCACGTTAAACTGTAGATCCTCCATTTTATCTCACAATCACCCTACCATTACACATTAGCGTAAGTGCGTATAACTCAAAGGGGTAGTAAGACGCGGTGCTAATAATAATAATAATAATATTAGCTATAAAATAAAACTGTTCAGGTATACGTATATACGATAATTACTCTAATGGGGTAGAAATGAGGAAGGAAGCATATTAGAAGTAATCTACCCGCATTTGCGTAGAAGGAGAGTGGGAAACCATGTATGGAAAACCACCCTCAGTAGACCAGACCAGGATTCGAGCCCTGATCTCCCCGTCTTCAGCAGGCCAGTTCGACACAAGAGTGACGCATTAGACCGTTCGGCCACTGAAGCGGATTATTATCTATCCACCCATGCCCTATATCTAACCATACTTACATTTATTTATTCATTAATCAATGAATCATTCAGAATATTGTGTTAACTGATATAGTAAAAATAAATCTCTAATACTGCAAAATTGAGGTAATATTTTTTGATTGTATACCCCTCTAAGTTGTGTAGACTTTCTCTTGATCAATTATAGCATTATAGTAACTACAATCAAGCAGTGTATTATAGAAGGCTGTGCAGTTAATATAGCAGCTAGCAGCAGTGATCCAGTGGGGCTGGTTGCTGATATTAGCCCCTCCTGGGGTGCCGCTCCCTTCAAACCATTGCCACCACCTTCTCCACCCCCCGGGTCACGTGTCAGAAGGGGAGGGTAATGCCAAAACACACACACACACTCCCTTTTACAAGAAATCTTTTCCAATATCACGCACTGCTACATTCATCAAGAGAACAATTTCGAAATGGGAATATTAAAAAAAAAAAA
>CABFWB010001304.1:142694-171141 GCA_902151455.1 Timema bartmani
TTTTTTTTTTAAAATGTATTCAAGCTATTTAATAATACGGCATTGAGTGAGAATTCGAATTGGTGGTCTCACGGTTTAACGCTCCACTCTCGCATTAGAATGGATTGCCGGTGACGGGGAAGTCAGCGTTCAAATCGAGGTTGGGCGTATTGAGGGTGGTTTTTTTTTTTACTTAATGGTTTACCACTCTCTCTCCACGCAAATGTGAGTGTACATTTACTCTAAGGCCTACATTCATCACCCCTATACCAGTATAGTTAACATGTGGATAGCCTGAACAAGAAGTAGGATGTGGTGCAAAAAAAACCCAGGAAAATGACAACCTAGACACGGGAATCGAACCAGGTACGAGCAAAGCTAAAGGTCCCGTGTTAAATTCTTTCATCAAGGGTGTCCAATTAGTTTATATTTCTGGCACTATAAATGAAGTATCTAAGAAAATATCCCAATCAAATTTGTTTTAGTTAATTTATTTATTTAGCACCGCGTCTTACTAACCGTTCGGTTTGTACGCTTAAGTACTAATTGCGCTAATGGGTTAGGAATCGCGAAGGTTGAATTTTGAGGATGTGAACCCGCATTTTCGTGTAGGTAGAGTGGAAAACCATTTAGGGAAAACCACCCCAGTTCATCCGACCGAGATTCGAACCTCAATATCCCCGTCCTCGGCAGTCTAGCTCAACACGAAACTAGCGCGTTAGCTAACTACGCCACCTATGCGGGTTTGTTTTAGTTATCTTACTACTTTGAAAAAAAAATCGTTTCTTTACTCCATTTTCGAATGAATTACATCATCTTTGTGTATCTATGTTTATCAATATTTTATGGGCGATAGGTTCACCCGCGTGCGTTTTGAGAATTATTTGTGTATACAGTACGTGCACCGGGAAGGATGACTCGTAAATCTATCGAAATGACATTTTAGAAGTAAAATACCACACGAATTATGTGATAGGCTACTTACAATCTTGGAAATTCTCATGAGAAATAAACTGTTATTTTGAACGATTTATTATATCGTCATCGGTCTGTATTTTCTTGTTATCATTGTTTTATGACGTTAGATAAACTATACGACACATGTTTGACTAACTCGGTCAGTATGTATAAAAAAATTACGTTTCTTGTAGGTGTTTTATAATAATTTGTATCTTCTACTCAAAGTATAATGTATGTATATTGTATATATTTAAAACGTTAAGCAATTTCCTTTCGATAATAATTCCCGGAATTTGCCTAAATGGTTTAATATATTTTTAAAAGAGATAGGCTACACCGAGTATGTGCCCAATAAATTTAATTTTCAAAAACATTCAAAAAGGAGAACTTTTAATTTGAGATAATTTACATTATTGTCTACCTTAAATTAGTTTATGTTTCTAGCAATTTGAACGAAGTGTCCAAATTGTAAATATCTCAATTTAAAAAAAATATAGTAATTTTAATGCTTGGAGAAAAATATTATATTATTGATTAAATTAAGTTACTTTACTCTACTCTAGACTAAATTACGTCGTCAAATTTCCAATTTAAACTTCTACAATCTGAAGGTCACAGTTGAGATCTTTCATTGCTAAATGAACACATGATGTGTCAACAGGCCAGCGAGTTATATTTATAAACAGTAAAATGTTTACACAATGAAAATAAAATATGTATATTTTAAGTAAATGAAATCGTCAATGAATAAACTAATTTTAAAAAGAGAACAATTAGGCATACAGGCATAAGATCTTTTATATATATTTGAGGTACCGTATTTAACGTGCGCTTTATGAATCGGCTGGTTATATAAATACACGATAATTTCTAAGAGCGAGAGTGAAAGGGTCTACCAATTTTACCAGGAAAGGTATTTTAACAAAGGTAACCTCCAGGGTTCTTTTAGATGCCATAATCGGCATGGGACCGATGGATTTACTTCCCCTCTGAAGAAAGTTGTGCAACATTTTACCCCAATACCACCGAGGTCGACAAGATCGTTTATAAACTATGTTTATTTATTGATAGTCAATTTTTACTTTTACCCAACCAAATTACTTTATAAAAATAAATGTTTGCAATTTATGAAGTGAAACACTTAACAGGCAAATTCAGTAAGTTTTCTCTAAATTTTGCCTACCTAATTCCTGCCCCATTATTGTAATATAATGCGGATAGCCCAAAATTTGGGGCAAAGCGTGGTGTATAAAAACTCACAAACCCCGTTCATACTTTGTGTGCTCAGTGGCTTTTGAAACGAAAGTAAACACAGATATTAACAGGATTAGAATCTTTACTCCTTAACTTCAATTATCGAAAAGCTGAACCAAGGGCGCCGGTAATGCCTATAGATCGCGCGCGGCTTTTGTTCCGGTACATTCGTCAAGAAGACCCTCTCGGACAACTTGTGATTCCTTGGACACTGATATATGGCCTCTGTACCGTGATTCTGATGACTTGGGTAGCGGTCTGACACTAAGGGGGAGCTGACCGGACAGAAGGGTAGGTAGGGGGATGAAACAAGGGGGAGAACGCGACTCATTAAGTGGAGAAGAGTCTGACCTCACTGACAACTCCTTCCCCTCTCCCACAACATTGAGTGATGAAACGACTGTCACTTGTTGACAACCATACAGAGGGAACCGCAACTTAATGTGTAGTTCTGACGCAGTTTATTTTGTATCTAACTCTCATTTATACACGTGACACCCCAAAAGTGATATTGGGCATTTCATGAATTGGACAAATTTCTGCAATTTCCGTGAAATGGCCTCTTCCCTTTTCAATTTCATGGACCGGCCAAGAACTCGTCCATTTCATGAATTGAGTAGCGCTTGTGCTTCCCAATTCATGTACTGGGCAGCTCCAAGCTCTACCCAATTCATGAACCGGACGAGTATTTGCCCGGCCCGCTAAATTTACAAGCGAAGAACATGCTTGGTCCAAACCTATAAAGGTCTTAGAATGGAAGGTTAGGTTTAGCTAGGTTGGGAAATCATAACATATATCTGAAAACAAATTTCAATTAATCCTCTAGTAGATAGGACAATAATTTCCATTTCATTAAATGGCTAAGAGATCGTGCAATATTTTTTGCCCACTTCGTGAAATGGTCCAGAGAAGAAGCCAGGTCACGGAATGTACAGAGATCTGCCCAGTTGGTAAAATGGGCTGTTTCACTAATAGGATGTAACTTAATTTTATATACTATAAATAAAAAATATCACATTCATAAATCACCATCATAGTTCTTTTATACTATTATATATTAATCTATGTATAGTGGCCATTTATTAATGTGACTTAATATAGGCTGATAAAATAAGACCATCTCAAAAATAATAATATTATACAACTTGTGTTTCTTCTAGTATTGATATGAAGGCTAATATTTATCACTATTTGATATTAACCATTATTATTATTGCTATTATTATTATTGTTCCAGCAAAAACATCAGAGTACTTCGGCATTAATTAATTTTCCTATGAAACATCACAAGCCTCCACGTTATTTGATAAACCAGACAATAGGAGACTGACGTCATTACTATCGTTTTACGTGTAAAAGATACGTATTATAATATGACCTAATATATATTTTAATCTATATAAATTTATCTTGACATACGTACTCGAGTTAAACACAAATTGAATGGTTTTTTTCTATTTAATTAGCCAATAAATATTAATAAGAAATTGAGAAAATGTCTCCTAAACTTTTATGAAATTTATCAAATCAATATTTATTGTATCATATTTTAATCAATTATTATTTACTGGGTTAACTTATTTATATTAAGCTTTACTTCCAACACAAATTTTAGATTTTCACTCATTTCTAAACAAAGATATCTAAAATATGTAGTTGATTCCTTTTTATACTAAAAAATGTGCAGATTCGATGAGAGGAAAAGAGGAGGAAGAGAAAAGGTAAAAATATTATATTTTTGACGCTCAAAAACTTATCTCTCTGCGTACGGATAGGAGTAAAGGGCGATACCATTTGGGCATTTCTTTATAAATTGACAAACCTTTATCGAATTAAAAATGTAATAATTTTGTCTGCAATTCGTCATAGCTTCTTTAAAAAAAACTATACCTAGTTAACTTTGTCTATTTGAGTAAAATAATCTGAACTTTGACTATCATTAAAATCAACCCTCCAACATATTTATCCAACACGAAGCACCCTCGTTTTACGAAGTGTGTAAGACGCACGGGGTGGAAAATAGCCCTGATGGCTAACTTGTGGTCAAATGCTATTGCACCCAGGGGTTGGCGGGGGTGTTTAAGGGTGAGATTTATACGGAGGGAAAGGGGAATGGGGGTGCGATCGAGCTACTGGAAGAATTGTTGTGACATTACGAGGGAACTCGGGACCTACTGTGACAGATTGGACTACTGTAGAATATTCTACCTTACACGGAGTATGTTCACGTGACTGTCCGATACAGCGTATAGTATTCATGGTTTGATTGGTGAAATATTACTAAGACATAGCTTGATGCTATTATTATTATTACTACAGCTATTTTAATAAAAACAATTATTTTTGTCTCTGTGTCTTACTACACGTCCGAGCTATATACATACATACATACATACATACATACATACATACATACATACATACATACATACATACATACAAGGCATACATACATACACAAACACAGGCATACATACATATATATACACAAATACACAAATACAGGCATGCATACATATATACCTAATGACACCGTTCCCTTACGGGGTGGGCAATAAACTGTACATATAGCTCAAGGAAGAAAGGAGGCAATCAGATAAAACTGTACCGTGGCTGAGGATTGAACCCCGGACCCCCAGCACAGAAATCTGACACCTCATCCCTAGACCGCCAGGTCACCTACAATATAAATATAGCATGGGCGTAGCAAGGAGGGTAATTATAGGGTTCAAACCCTCCACAGCTCCCCGAACATTTCTGAAGTATTTATTGATGAACGCAAAAGAATGTTTGTGAAACTATTTATCTTACTTTGATTATGCAATCCGATCTTCAGAGATAATAGTTTATCATCTAAAAGCATCCATTTTTCAAAAAAATTTCGGTGGAAAACCACTTCAAGTAGCTTCTAAAGGCATCTAACTTTGATAGTAAAATAAAGTTGAGGATCTCTCTAAATTGCTTTTCATGGGCATCAAAATCTCTGGAGTAAGACCACTATTTATTATTTCCAGGGAATCTAATTTATGAAAAAATCTGGTTTAGCGATACTTAAAATAGCTTTTAGAGGCATGCAATTTTCAACAATTTGCTAGAGGGCTACTCCAAATAGCGCCTAGAACTATACAAATTTAAAAAAATCTGGGGTGGTCTACATTATAGTTCTCTTAAATTAATATAATTTTTAAAAACTCTCCACTTTTGAGGACCACTTGAAATACGTTCTAGGACATATAAATTTCAAAAATTAATCGGGAGGAAGAAAAATCCATAAAAAAATTCTAGGGCATCCAATTTTTAAACATTAACTGGGAGGGGAAAAAAATCCTAAAATAAATCAATTTTGATATTTCCCCTTCCCCTATCATACAAATAAGGTCCCACCACCACTTTTTAAATAATTTTCTTATTTATCATAAGTCTTAACATCATGTCATAGACTTACAATTTGGAACTCTCCCAAAACTAAATTCTTCCTACGCCCGTGAGACTAAGATTAAGACTGCTACCTTTCAGGGCAAACGAGGTGTATATGGAAAACAAAGAAAAACCTGTAAAAGCGAATTAACTGGGTGTAACATAAAAAGTCAAGAAGTCAGATAAATTATAAAATGTCATTAAATTTTATTTTTTTTTGCAATAATTCGTGAAATACGAAGTAGAGGGCATTATCAAGTCTAAACTATTAGTTTTATCCCTAACTAATGTGATTTATTGATGATCTTTGTGCAAATAATTTAATGGAAGGCAATGAAAATTATGAGATTGTGTATGTTGGCCAATAGCTTTTATTATAAAATATTGGGAAAGTAAATATTCTTTGGAAAACCTAGGGGAGTAAAAGAATTTTAAAGTGTAGGCCTTATCAGTGCTGTTTGAAAGCGTGTAAAATAAATAAATTATCAGCAGAAATCAACTGGACTTAAAATTGTAATCATACCAGCCTCTACCCTGGATGATATATTCCAAAATGAAAGGACACCAGAATGTAGGGCCAATGTTTGTTTAATCACTAGGCTTACGTTACATTCTAGTGTGTAGGGTATCTGACGATAGGCCTAGCATAAATTCAAAAATATGATTAAGCCTACAACAAAAACCTCGTAATGGATTTGATTAATCCTACAATAAAAGCCTCGTAATGGGTTGTTTTGCATACCACTAATAACTGACTTGCAATGCGAAATATCAATAATTGTGTTTTACTTAAAACTTCCAAACAAACATTCTTTCTGTATTTGAGAGGTTTTTCCCTCGTTTAAATATTATTGGACGACATTTTGATATGTAAATGTTTTCCCCTCGCGTGTTTTACGACCTCCACATACGGTATCCTAACTGTAAGTTGTGGATAACCCTGGCATTCAGTAAGACGCGTGGCACCTATATAAATGTAAGAAATATTTCTTTGGTTGTGTTCAAAAACTAAAACTAAAAATATCTTCCAGAAGCATAAGATTTTTAAAAAATTTCCACTAAATAACCAATCTAAAAAGTTTATAGAGGTATCTAGTTTTCAAAAACGTGTCAGAAGAAAATCACTTTATATAGCATCCACAAGTAATAAATTTTCAAAAAATTTCCAGGTGAGGAACATTTTAAGAATCTTTTAGAAAACCAAATTTTAAAAAAATCTGTTGGTTGACAACCACTCCAAATAGCTTATAGAAGAGAATAATTTTCGTAAATTTTTTCAAGTGTGGACCACTCTAAATAGCTTCTAAGGGCATCGAAGTTTCGGAAATTTGTTGAAGGATGGCTTCCGATTTCACTTTCGGCTTGGGAGTCAGGACGTTAAAAACACCATAAATACCACTGGATAGTATCATTACTTATAAAATAGAAAAATATAGGCGGGGCCTACCCATCATTTTTAAATGTTGAACGAAAAAAATTACCACGTTCTTCTTCACGTAAGCTCCTACTATATTGCTACTATATATTTTGACAAAGACGGACATACAAAAAAGTACTATTCATGAAAAATAAACCTCCTTCAAATAGCTTCAAAAGTTATCCAGGGTCTAAAATTTTACCCGGTCAGGACCTACGGACTCCCTCTCAGTTGAGCCCTCCCCCCCCCTTTCAAATGTCTTCCGGTGCCCCTGAATAAGATTAGAGATTAGGAACGTATAATAAAGTGTAAATTATCACAAATGTTGCGTTAAGGGGAGTAGAAAACGATTTAGAACAAGCACCCAAACGGAATTCGAGCACCAACCTCACCGTTATTGGTAAACCAGACAATAAGAGACTGACACCATTTAACATATGCCCACCTTTGCGGAAGACACATTTATCGAATAACGTGTAAAATATATGAATAATAATGTGAACTAAGATATCATTTTAATTAATAAAAATCGATCTTGATATAAAATATAACGAGGTCGCATATCTTATCCAGAAAAGATAACTTGTATTACTATAGTGAAGAATTGAATATATTAAATAAATAATCTTGATTCATATTATTAAAATGAAATACAATCTTGTTTACCTTACGATAGTTTTGTCCCTACACTCACTAAACTTAATACAGTTCAATTTTTATAGAAAGGGCCTTTTAGAAAAGAAAAACTTTTTTCGGCCAAAATTGATCTAATTTTACTACAGTTTTTATAGTTATTGATAACATCTATCAAAATGTGCCCCCCTAGATCACATGACTTGACGTATAAATACGTGAAAGTATCTCTATTAAATTTTCAAGCTGTCAGATAAGGTTCTTCCTACGAAAATTTGACTGTAGCCCTCCAGCCCAAGAAACCTACAGTTAAACGTTTCGGAATCATTTAAAACAAGACACTTTCTGGTGCAACGCCCATACACTGGATCGAATATATTTTATAAACCCTTTTAGAACCCATGGTAAGAAATAAATATTATAGTCTTCACTTTCATATAAACATCCGTGAAAGTCAAAGACTCCCAAAAACCAACCCCTTTAAAAAGACACTCGAAAGCGGTCCTTTATTTAACATCTTTAAGAATGCCTTCAGGTCGGAACATTCTCGCTTAGGTGCGCACAAGATCCAGGCTAATATGTTACAAATTACGATAATCTATATTATAGAGCCAGAGAGAAGGTGCCTTGGAAGGTTACTACGAGAAGATGGCGGAAGGAGGAATCCTTGGAAATTGCCCCTTGGATTCTGTCGCAGTAACCCTCCTCCCCCTGTTATTCTGAGGGCCCGGGGTTGAGGGGTTTAACCCGGACTAGGTCTCAAGATCCCTGGCTCTTTGCAAAGAGGGTGATATTCTTCTTTGGGAGGAGACTGGAAGAGACTTCTTCTCTGTCCCATTCATAAACCTCTTATAGAGTGGGGGTTAGGGGGTAGTTATTGACTCTACCCTGACTCTACTCCTAGGTTCAGATCTGGCCGACTACGCTCTTCAATTTAGTCAAGGGGTTCGAGCTTTCTTTTCTCGATTAGTGTGGTACAGTACGACTTTTTTTATTGGGGTAAGATCAAAGAGAAGCGAAAACAAAATTTTGGGAATAAAAATAAATATTTTGAAATCCATGATCAACATTATTTTTAAAAATAACACACTTAATAGAATTTTAGGTATTGAACTTTTAAACTAAATCTTAATACTCGGCTATTTAAATGATAAAATATTTCCTTTAAAAAAAATATTTGCCTTGAGAACTTAAGCGCCTTGTTCTATGTACTGCGAATTTAACATGGTTTAAAACAGCTGAGTTTAAGTTTTGACTTATTCTACTGTTCTAAAATTTCATCTTAAAGTCATAAATTCACTTCCCCAATATTATCGTCCACGAGCCTAAGACTTGAGACAAATGTGGTTTGTAATTTTTTTAATTTCTCGCCCCCCTTGGGTGGAGAAAATATTGTGGTCGTCAAAGTAATCAAACTCAAGATTTTAATGGATGGTGACTTTTCATGACTCCCTAAACTCGAAAAAGTATTTTTCGCAATGCTGTCTGTTTGTTACTGGGACTAGAGCCGACACCATTTTACTGATCAGAATAAAACTTGGTATCTAGGGTCTTCATAAGGTACACCAGAAGTTATTTTGGAATTATCTATCTAAACCTAGAATTGAGGGAAATTTACTACAGGATGAAAATGGAAAAAAATACAACTTCTCAAAATCTACTCTAATGATTTTAATTAAATTTCATATCTAGACACTGTTTAGTTAATTACAAACAAAAGAGAACTTCTCAAAATCTACTCTAACGATTTTAATTAAATCGTATATCTAGACACTGTTTAATTAGTTACAAACAAAATAGAAACTTTCATCCTCCCATAAAAATGACTTTGAGGGTAATTTACATAAGCGCAAGTTTCCAATTTTGATCAAATCTCCGCCACTTCTTGAGATATGAAATAACTTAGCATTGCCAAGATAAAGATAAAAAAACCTTTATTTGAAATGTTGTATATTTATAAAACCAATAGTTTCTTCCGAGATATTGACAAATATACTTTTTTAATTGAGATCTGGGGAAATTAATTGTTATGCCCTTTGGTGAACGAAGCGGTTACGTTTTTCTCAACAGATTTCTGTAACAGTGCATATTATTTCATTTATGATGTTTGGTGGAATGTTTCTTTAGAGATGTATGTAATTTGGTTCCAAATATTTTACAAGTTTTGAGTAAATAATTCAATTTTTAGACGAAGAAGCAAAGAAAGTTTATGCAGTGCACTATAACATTTATTTTCCTTCATTTCTCTTTATTTTTTTATATTCTTTGCACCTCGTCTCTCATTGCCTGTTCAGCCTGTTTGCAATTAGCTACACTAATTGGACATGAGAAAGGTACAGCTCAGGAAAAAATGTGCCTGAATTCTTTTGCATTGTGTCAGAGCGGGAAACCAAAAGAAAAACACCCAGAAGGGATTCGAGCCCGGACTTTTACGCCACTGGTGTTCCAGAGTAGAAGAGATTGAAGTTCACTTTCCGTGCCCACCTATCCGACTTTTTTCTATTAATGTGTCAAGCAATGCAACGGTAATGAAACTTTTTATTTTACTCTCGAACTTCATGTTGATTCAAAAACTTTCCTCACAAATCATAAAACTCCAAAACTTTTGACTCGAACTTCATGTTGATTCAAAAACTTTCCTCACAAATCATTAAACTCCAAAACTTTTGTCCTGGCTTTACGCCATAATGTTCGCGTACAGCCACGTCCATCCGACGAGCCTGTCTCTCCGAGGCATGATGTATTCGTGCGAGGGACTGTACCTAAAGAGGGAGGAGGGGGGACGCGGTGCATGCCGGGTATTGATCTGATCCTGTGGACCCAAACCCCAGCCTCCTGCAGTCTGTCTCTCTGGTCGCCTCGCTGTGGTGGTAGGGAATACGACCTTCACTTAGACGCGAAACCGACGGCGGAATATTCGCAAGGAATTGTCTTAGTCTGAAGATGAGGGTCCCACGCACCCCTTTATTACTTTTCACATTGTTATTCGAATAGTCTAAGACGTCGGTCCAACAATAAACAGGACTGCCGCTGACGACGAGATTGGGGTTCGAATCCCGGTTGGGTTGTACTGAGGGTGGGTTTGCCAAAATGTGTTACAACTCTCCCTCTACGTAGATGAGGGTACACTTCCTCTAAATTCAACCTTACTCATCCCCTAACACACTAGCGTAATTAGTACTTTTCGTACAGTGCGAAGGGGTAGTAAAAAGCAGTGCTAAAAAAAAGTTTTTATTGTTTTGGTTTAAAGACGTTCCCATACTAAATCAGCCATTAAGCGTCATATACACAAATACAAACCTAACTAATTGAGTTATTACCTCTGGCTGGTCTAAGCCAAAGCATCACCCTCACCAGAGACACAGGGTTGCGATAACGGGGGGATTGGGGTTTGAATCCATGTTGGGTTTATTGAGGGAGTCCGACACCTTAGCTCAGTCGGTATCGTGTCTGTCTACTGAGCTAAGGGACCCGGGCTCAATTACTGGCATGGCTGAAAAATGTATTATTGTTGAAATGTAGCTTTCCTCTTTCAAAGTGATGAACTAACGGCCGGACGCTGAATGTTGTGTCTGTTGTAGATTTAAGTTAGTTTATAAGTCGTGTGATGATATAATCAGTCGGTTCAGAAAGTGTATATTAAATACCTTAAATAAATTTACTGTGGGTGGCTTTTCATCATTGTGTTTCCCTTCCCGCTAATAGAGTTACATTTCTTCTAAATTCTACCTTATTTATTCCTACTACATTAACGCTATATATATATATATATATATACATATACATATACATATATATATATATATATACACACACACACGTATAACCCAAACGAGTAGAAAGTCTTTGTGAAAAACATTGATTTATTTTGTGTTCTCTTTCTTACTACCTGTCCAGGCTACCCGCACTTTCATTAACGGGGTAGTTATGAGGAAATTATTATTTAGATAAAACGTACCCGCATTTTCGTGGAGAGAGAGTGGGACACAATTGAGAAAAATAACACCTTTGTTCACCCAGCCAGGATTATAATTCCTTCCTCCCAGTCACTGGCATACCAGACCAGACGAGACTGACGCCTTAATATATGTAGCCACCGGTTCTGGTTTAAATAAATTATTTTTCTTTTTTCTTAAATTATTAAAGTTAGTGTTTATCTAAGGCGTAATTAGTTGGAGAACACCAATACTCGGTAAATGTTTCCGTACTTAATTCAGTACTAATTTCAGTACAAGTAAACTATTACAGTGTACGACTAACTGTTTTGACGACTCTTAGCAAAACAAGTAACTATAGTGAAAACTATTACGTAATTTTGTAGTAGCACAGGTCATAGTTTTCAGAGATGTTTAATCACAGACTCACGCGCAGAAGTAGCACAATTTGTCTTACATTAACAAATGTAAGAGTGATTTTCTTGTTTTTCCAACAAAAATTACAGCAAAATATAGTTGTTTTGATAAAAAAAAATTGGAGGGAATTTGTTTTAGTTGATTGTATTTTATAAATATAGTCATAGTTGAAAAGAACATGCCGGGTTCTTTAAAATATATTACATTTTTAATTCGTGAGCACAGAAACTATTTTAATTTATTTTTTGTTGGTAACATTAGCTATTCACAAAATGAGGATGAAAACCAAGGCCCTGTAAGTGCTCATCTTATATTTCGTAGTGGCTGATTTTGTGGTTATTTTAAACTATTATTAATTTTATTAATTACTTTTGGACCAAAGAGCAGCAACAAAGCCACGCTACTCCGGCTATTAGGGCCTACTTGTTGAAGTTTCTGTGATAATTTCAGGTGGAGCCCATCCATCCCATGGATTTCTAAGAGCGAATGAGAAAGAGCCTAACAAATTTTGATGGAAAGTTACTTTCGCATACCTTCCAGAGTTATTTTACATACCACAATCGACATGGGACCAAGGGCTTCACTTCCCCTCCGAAGGAAGTTAACCTATGGATTTTTTTTATCGCTAAGTAAAAATCCGTCGATCTCGGCTGGGCTTTTGAAGCCAAGAAAATCGGGTCCTGAGGCGAGCATTTTACTCAAAGACCACAGGTCGACATTTTTAATGACATCTGCCATAATTATTTCAATACAAGTTTCTTCACTGAATTAAATACAAAAACATCGCTCATGTGTATGGGACATAAGTTAATAGATACCCCTATCACTCGACATAAATCCCAGAGATTTACTTATTTAGTTGCATCAATTTTTATTTTAACATTTTCTGGATGATGGGGAAGCACCCTTATAGTGTTTTTTTTATTTTAAACCTCGTCAGCGGCTGAAAAAAATATTTGTCGTGACGCGCGGTTTCCCCAAAACATAAAAGTAGACATAACTGAAGGGCAAATCCTTATTGATGGGTAAGGGGAAAGCGGATGCCGGGGAATAAGCCCACCTCATGAAGTAGACATGAAACATTATTTTTAAAATAATACACTATTATAAATTTCAAACGTTTATCTGTGAATCATTTCTTGTTTCGGGTACGTACGCTCCTTTGCAGACGAATTCTGGTGCATTCACTCTTAAAATACCTTTCTCATCCCTACTTCATTAGTCGTAAACATTTATTGTGTTTTATATTTTAATAAAAACGTGTTTATTACCGGCAGATATCGTCGTGCCTTGGCTCTGACTTGAGAGTCCGGGTTTCGAACGTGACCGTTTGTCTTTTCCTCACAATGTGGTTTCCCATCTTCCTGAGAGTGTATCAATGAGGTTCCTAAATATACACCTTTATCATCCTGTTTCTTTAGGTTACATAGTTTGTGTCATGGATCACCAATAATGAAACTACAGGGTAGCCTACTAATAAACTACAATAAAAGTAGGATGGTATCCCTATTAACAATAATTTTATTTGATTGAGTTTAGTTTAAATTATTGTAATAGCACTATAATAATTATCTTAAATCATTGATTGAAGAAATGTCATGATTCTTATTTTTCTCGATTCCGACTGTTACATTAATTTTTAAGATAGCTGTATGGTATAACACTAAGACACGTTTCAGACGTTTATAAATTCTACATTATTTTAGAAATTGTTTAATATTTTTAAATATTGTTTTTAACAAAATGTAGGCTAACATTATCATCAGGTTTCTGACCAGTTAAAAAGTTTAAATTTCAAGTTTAAAGTTATAAAAAAGATCAACGATGATTTACGTGAAAATTTGTACTTCTGAGATTAAAGCCAACCAATAGTTTCTGAGCTATAAGAATATATATATATAGGCTATTTATAGCTCAGAAACTATTGGTTTTATAGAAATATATTTAAAATAAAAGTTTCACAATTAGTTGCGTAGTTATGATCATTATTGGAAATTTAGCGTATTTAAAGTACCCTCAAATTCATTTTCAAGGGAAAATGAGAGTTTCCATTTTGTTTGTAATGTTAATCAGTGCTTATATATCAAATTTTATTCATATATATATAGGCTATATATATAGTGGAGGTCTTAAAAAGGTGAAATTGATTATCATGCTCTTTGGTGGACAGAGATGTTCCTTTTCTCTCTCTCTCTCTCTCTCTCAATGTTTTTGTAACAGATAATATTATTTCATCCAGGCTCTTTTGTGAAGTGTTTCTGCTACAACGTATATTATTTTGTTTCACAAACCTTAAGCGTTTTTAGTTAATGTTTCTATTTCAAGATAAAAGATAGTCTGCGTGGTGCATCGTACCATTTATTTACTAATTTTGTCAAAATACTGTGCATACAAGTTTGTATATTGTTATATTACATCTTATACGAGGGGAAAACTTTATAAATATTTTAGGGTCACCATATAAAATATTATATAATATATATGAATTTAAGGTGGGAGTTAAGGGAGCATGTATAAATGTCAGTACTTGTTCAGTTTTTAAAATAAAAATAATCTGTTGGCCCAGACTTTCAGTAAATATGTTTTTTACACATAGTAATCTAAGCAGTGCTTGAATATTGGTCATGGGCATTGCCGAATTTGAACTTACACAATAGGGCCTAACTGAGATAACCATAGTTTGACACCTTTATGGTCTAAAGCTTCAAGCTTTCAATAGATTGGAACGCTGGTGAAGAGAGATTGGGGTTCGAATCTGAGCTGAGGGCAAGGTGGGAGTGTAATGAACGAGAGTTAAGGCCAGAGATTTTGCAGTTTTACCAAAATAAATAAAATATATGTCTAGTTAGAAGCATAGCGTTTAATTTTCTTCACATGGTGATGTCACATCTGTCATGAGCATAGCGGCATTAAATGATAAACTTTTTAAATTAGCAGCAAAAGTTATAATTACATTCCATGACATCCTTGACAGATACTCAAGGACTGTTGAGATCACCAATGGAAGAAAAATAAGCTCTTATATTTATATTGAAGAAATACGTATTGCCATAAAAACTTCAAAAACACTGCCAATAGCTTGCTTTCCCTACATGCCCACCATAAAGATGTTTTCCACATAGGATTCATCACTGTGGTTCTATCATCCATCCCCACGCTAATACGGTTGCATATAATCTGAAGTTTCCCTCTCACCATCGTATGTAGCTCAAACTATTTTAAAAACCCGACCTCTGAAAGGTAAAAATTAAACATCTGACGGTTCAGAACTAATTCACCATAAAATTTAAATTAATTTAAAATCATAAAATCATAACATAGTAAGATAAAAAGTAAATAAATAAAAACCAACTGCTACTTAAAAATGTAATTTTTATGTGTACTTACTTAATCTATGGCAATAGGAACACTAAAGTTCATTGCCGCACTTATAAAATTACCCCACCTATCATTATCTTCAGCTAGTTCTATCCAGTTCACCTCGTTACACCATATCCCTATATTGAACTATCTCTATCGAGTCCACTTCATTACACCCTATTTCTTTCAGGTTCATTCTAATTTTATCCTCCTATCTGCGTCTAGGTCTTCCCAAAGGTTTCCTCCTATTGGGTTTGCCAGTCAACACCATGAACAAGGTTTTAGAATTTTCCATTCGCACTGCATGTCCTCACCGTAATCTACGAGACTTCGCCTAGCAATGTATTGTGAATTTGTTTGTATAGTATGTAAATATTTAATAGTTTAGAAAGACTGTCAGTACGCATCAGTATTTACAACGATACCGTACACGGTCAGTCTTCGTATCATTATTTTTTATCAGTCTCAGCTTCTGCATGCAACGTGCAATAACATGGATGAAAAGATAAAGGCGTGGGCAGTCTATGTTTACTACTGAGACTGAACGAAATACTGACAAACGCGCGCACAAGGTCAGTATTAGTGTCAGCACTACTGTCAGCACTACTGTCCGTCTCTCCCACCACCTGCAAGACTGATGGACTGAGACTGATGTGATCACAAAATTCGTATCACATCAGTATTTTAGTCAGTCCGGCCATCAGTCCATCAGTACGGCCCCTACACGATCAGTCATACTGTCAGTATTAATTATTAATTTATTAATACTGAAAGCCTGACTGATCGTGTTGGGGCCCTATGGCATTTAATAGCCTTGGAAAATTGTATACATCTAATTTCATCGATTAAAACTGCTTTTAAAGGAAATAAAAACTCTAAAAATGGTTTTTAGAATCAAAACACTATTAGAATCAGTTTTGTTGAAAATGTATTCTCAAAAAAGTTCCTCTGGATGATTCCCCTTAACTGGCCAATATTTTTTCCACCGCGTCCTATTAGTTAGTACCCGTTCGGATTAAACGGATACATAATATCGCTAAATGAGAAGGAAAGTATTTGAATAAATACTTCAGAGTTTAAATGGGGGTAAAATGGGAAACGATTGAGGGAAAACCACAATCAGTAGGCCTATACCCGACACCCGACGACCTGTATTTGAACACCAACCTCCTATTTCCCTGCAATCAAATGTTAGAAGAGAGTGGGATCATTCGATCACAGATAAGTGTTTAACCTGAATCCAACTTCTTATTTCGTTTCTCTTTCTTTTCCTCTGTTACTTCAATTGTAAACATGTTGTCATAAATACACCCTCTATACCCCTCCACTTTTCTCACTCATACCTTCTTCCGAGATATGAGCTTGGTGGGTGTCGGCCATGTTTGAACTGTAATGTGGTGTAGAACACATGATCACACACGCGAGAACTGTTTGTCGGCAGATAGGGTCCTACACAAGAGATCGTGTTAACACCTTGGCGCTATCTTACTTCGGCCCTACAGATTGTTAGGTTTGTAGATGAGGGGAGGGGAGGTCTGATAGGAACATCTCTAGTACAACCCACCTCTTCACATCAACACAACTTCCACATTGCCTTGAGCGTCACAGTGGCTGAGTTGTTTGGACTTAACTGGGTTCAAATAACCTCTTCACACCAACACAACCTCCACACTAACTTGAGCGTCACAGTGGCAGAGTTGTTTGGACTACAACTGGGTTCAAATAACCTCTTCACACCAACACGACATCTACACTACCTTCTCTACTACCCGTCTCAGGGGTTGATTGGTTAGCACAAGGGGATGAGAGTGCAAGATCAGCCACCTCATATTAATACCACCTCCAGTCCTCAATTTTTCAATGTCCCCTGTTGGCTTGAAGAGGAAGCAAAGAGAAAAGAAAAAGCTTATTGATAGTAAGAGAAGTGTTTATTAGTGTTGGAAAATACTAGCGATCCTTTTGGAGAGTTATATTTTAAAACCATCAGTTTTGTTCGCTATACTGGCAATTACTTTGTAAATATAGGTTATATTCTCAACGCTTCTTTTAAAACTATCCTTCACATTCCAAAAAAAATCAATCATATATTGCTCCAGTAGAAAAATAGAATTTAATTTTCTTCACATAATAATCTCAACATTTCTTGAATATCTGTCAAGAGTGTCCTGGAATTTAATGATAACAATAACAATTGTGTATATCACCATGTGAAGAAAATTAAAGTCTATGTTTATACTGGAGAAACATTGTATTTATTTTGGCCAAAAAAAGTTTTGCTATGACAACGGCAAAAAACACTGGCCTTTCCTCGCGTTCCCTTCCACACCACCTTAAACCGTATCAACAAAAAATTAAACTGGTATTGGGTTAATCTATTTCACACTTACTTACTCAATGGCATTAGAAACCCGAAAGTTCATCGCCATACTTACAAAAGTACGCCACCTATCCCTATCTTGAGTTCTATTGAGTCCACCTCAATACAACCTATCTCTTTCAGATCCATTCTAATGTTGACCTTCTCTCTGTGTCCAGGTCTTACCAATGGTATCTTTCCAATTGGGTTTACCGGTCAGTACCCTGAGCACGGTTATAGAGTCTCCCATTCGTGCTGCATGTCCTGCTCACTGTAATCTACAAGATTTGACTATTCTAACAATGTCTTGTGATGAATACAGAGTGTGTAACTCACCATTATGTAACTTCCTTTACTCCCCAGTATCTTCATCCTTAATTGGACTCAATTTACTATACTACAATAAATCCAACACCAAAATAAACCATTAAGGTTCTCCTTTTCCTAATCGGGTTTGCCTCTTTGTAGCTGAAAACAGATATAGATACATTTATTCTGTCTTATCTAGTCTCTACAAGAAGCGAAACATATTATATATGTTTGGTTGGTCTCTCGTTATTGGAGGTAATGACTCACATATATCTATACATATTTAAAGAATAAAATTATTTGAGTTACCTTTATTTTGTCTCCTTTTAGTTGGAAATGTTTTATAGCTAATCAATTCGATCATTGCTTAGTACATAATATCATGAAACCGCTAAAAAAAAAATCAAATTGAAAATGTTAAAGATAAAATCAAAATCAAATTGTTACAACATTGTACCCTTTGATTCGGCTCTCTTCATTATTTTTTCAGGTGATCAATTTAATTTCCCTCTCACGGTCACACGATGGTCGTTAGTGAAATATTCTTTTTCACACCTCTATGCAAAACCAACACTTTTATGGCCGTGAATAGCTTTTCAGGAACCTACGTTGGGAGAAAGACGATCTTAACTCCACCGACACGGAAACTGATACTGTGCCTGGTTTACTCTTTAGTACTGGCCTTAAGTATCGATACATATATCTGCAATTGTTTAGATGAAATTGGGGATTATTTAATTAATACCTAAGCTCGAACTGTTTCCATAAACAGTGGAAGTGTAATTGAACAAGATAATTTACTGTCGTTTTGAAATTCAACGGGTGCTTCGCACGCAAGGTCATTTACACAACATAAAAAAAAACCACCTGCACACATTTCCGACACCTCCCCTCCCTTTTACCCACCCTATTTTAGGAGAAAAATCCCCCTCACCCCCGCTCTTTCCTAGTCACAGAGGAACGCTTGCACAAACACCCAAAACAACAGCACACAGGTAACATACTAATCCATCCAAAAAGGATTAATACATTATTATCGTAGAGCCGTCGCATGCAATTCAATACCCTCTTCACCCCGTTCCCGCCAATCTAAATGCATAGCACCAAGATCTAACTAACATACAAACAAACGAACAGTGAAACGTTGCCTAGGCTCGCACCGAGCCATAGTTTTGGGGTATTACCACCGTCACTTTGGTTGAACGTCAAACCCCTCTACCTTTCCCATCACTTGTTTGCGGGCTAGTGTTGCATTATGCCAAGGGGGAGGGGTTGTTAGTATTTGTGGGGTGTGGGGGGCGTTGGAGGGGAGTAGGTTTTCGGGAATAATCCTGAGATTATGTGAGCCCAACAACTCATCACCTAGACAACAAACTATAGAGAAGTGTAGCAGAGAGGTAGGGGGGGAGTAGGGTTGAAGTTAACCTGACATCCCAGGGATTATAGTTTGGGAGATGGTGCAACGTGTGTGTGTGCGTGTGTGTGTGTGTGTGCGTGCGGATAGATGGACAGCTAGCTCCCTCACACCCCACCACCGCTGCAAACTGTTGTCATTAGTACCATAGTGTATGGTGGCTTTGTTTACGGGACCTGGATTTAAAGGTGTTTTCGGTGGTCATGTAATATGATTGTTTTAGTTAATTCTGTCCTCTTTTTTTTGTATATAGATTCTTTTCTCTGTTGGGGGTTTTGTCAGTAAGTTCGTTTTAAAGCCCTAAAATACCCGATTGTTAAATGTATATTGGAGAATTTTCAACATTGGTTTAGATGTGATATTAGCCTCTTTATTTTCTGTTGTGAGATTGAAAAATGACATCAAACAGGTATAAAAACAATTTGGGTAACGGATCGTTATTACAAATTGTAAATCATTAACCAGTTTGATACGGTTTAATATTATTCCCATCATGTTCTCTCCTTTAGATTAGTAACATAAAACATATTCTTTAAAGTATAAGTGTGTAAAATAAATGTCAACCTTTTTCTTAGCGCCATGTATTACCACCCATTCGGGCTGTATGCTTGTCAACCTAATCGAGTGTTTTAATGTTGGAATTGAAGCCATTGGCATGTGAAATACTATATATATTTTATTTCCTACAGATAGTAAGTATTTCCTAAAAGAAATATCTAAAGAACGTTTAGATATTTTATAGAAAATGATGGAAAATTTTGAACAAAATTCTTAAGTTCTAGTAAAACTAAAACGCTATAATATTTCGATTAGTCGTTTTAATATTAAATATTTTTTTAAATTAAATACTTTTATTGTGCCCTAATAATGTGATTGATGAGCGAATTTTCAGCTGCTAATTATTATATTATTTTATTATTGTTGTATTTAACCCACACTCTCTAAGCCCACAAACTAGATTAGCTCCAGACCAACAAATTAGTTTAATCTAGAGCATTACGCTTAGAAATACAAAATCAACTCCAGCAGCCAGTAATTTACTAAATGAATAGCACATTTTTATACTCTTCGGTAATCGCATGGTATAAAGGCGTCCCTCTGACAATGGGTTGGATTGCCAAATATGGAGAGATTGGGGCTAGAATGTCTATCGGGTGTACTGAGTTTCTAAAAGGTTTTCCACGTTCTCTACACGCAGATGCTGGTACATTGCCTATAAATTCTACCTTACTCATCTATTAAAAAAACTAGCTTAATTAATAAACATGCACAAAAAACAGAGGAGTGGTAAAACGGCGTGAAAATAAATTTAGCAATTTAGTTAATTTAGTAAGCTAAGGTTACTATCAGATGACAAGTTTCTGGATAAAAATAATATATTCTTATCCGATCAAGGATATTAGAGTCGAATCACATTTAGTGGCTATTGGTGAAGAGGTCTGGGTTTAATTCCTAGCAGAGCCCACAAACGGTAGCTCTACAAATATGATTTTAACCATACCTTTTGTGCGGATGTCATAGCATAATTTATGTTTACCTATTGTCCTACACCTTAATTCAGTCGGTAGCGTGTCTGTAGTATACATATATATTCTATATATTCCAACACCCTAGTTCAGTCGGTAGCGTGTCTTTCTACTGAGCTAAGAGTCCCGGGTTTGATTCCTGGCATGGCCGAAAAATTTATCATTGGTGAAATGTGGATTCTCCTTTCACAATAAAGAATTAACGGCCGGACGCTGGATGTTGTGTCTGTTCTAGATTTAAGATAGTTTATAAGTCGTGTGCTGATATAATCAGTCGGTTCAGAAAGTACACGTTAAATAACTCAATTAAATAATGTTCTTATAGTTATTTCATTAAATGTACAAATAATATTAGCACTAATTTAGTTAAGTTCATATTAATGTTAATTTTAAAATAAGTTTGTGCTATTTTGTTTGTTTTTAAGCTTAAAAACGCTTGATATCGTGACACTTAAAAATGTTGTCTGTTTAATAATATATTCTTATCCGATCAAGGGTATTAGAGTCGAATTACATTTAGTGGCTATTGGTGAAGAGGTCTGGGTTCAATTCCTAGCAGAGGCCACAAACGGTAGCTCTACAAATCTGATTTTAACCATGCCTTTTGTGCGGGTGCAATAGAATAATTCATGTTTACCTATTGTCCTACACCTTAATTCAGTCGGTAGCGTGTCTGTAGTACACATATATATTCTATATATTCCAACACCCTAGTTCAGTCGGTAGCGTGTATTTCAACTGAGCTAAGAGTCCCGGGTTTGATTCCTAGCATGGCCGAAAAATTTATCATTGGTGAAATGTGGCTTCCCCTTTCACAGTAAAGAATTAATGGCCGGACGCTGGATGTTGTGTCTGTTATGGATTTAAGTTAGTTAATAAGTCGTGTGCTGATATAATCAGTCGGTTCAGAAAGTACACGTTAAATACCTCAATTAAATAATTTTCTTATAGTTATTGCATTAAATGCACAAATAATATTAACACTAATCTAGTTAAGTTCATATTAATGTTAATTTTAAAATAAGTTAGTGCTATTTTGTTTGTTTTTAAGCTTTAAAAAACTTGACATCGTGACACTTAAAAATGTTGTCTGTTTATCCAATTAAAATTAAAGCAGCTACGATTACATTTAATTAAGTACCGTAGTTCCTCCCCCTCCCCTCCCCCTCGAATCTGCCGTTTGAAATACATGATTCCTCGTGATTATCATAATGACCTAACACGCCAAATACCTCGACTTCAATTGAGTGACCCATTTTACTACGGGTGAATGATGGTCACAATAATGCATCATTTGAATGGGATGTAGTTAATTGTATCAGTACTGTTTGTTTGATTTTTTTCCCTTTAAATAGTGAGTGGTAAGCGACCTACTGAACGCTGGTAAATAAATAGGCCTAAAACAATAGTTCACTACCCCTGGTCGAATGGTCTAAGACAAGGATGGTGAAACTCCTACAACCAGTGTGTCACCTCTTATGTACGTTTTTTAACGAGTATTTAAAAATTAAAATTTGTTAGATATTATGAAATGATCATGAATAACTTAACTCAAACTGTAAATATTTTAAGAATGCTTAAATTTTAAAGAAAAAAAATTTACTAAGTTGTCAAAGTGAGTGTCTTAGACAATACTAATTTCAATAACTTAAAGTAAAAATATTGAAAGTAATACCTCGAGTGGAAATAAATGAATAAATTTATATATATATTATATATATGTTAAAATCAGAAACTTACATAATCTTTTCTATATTAATTTGAAACATGTTGTATCCTGCTAGCCAAGAAATTAATTTCGATTCATAACTTGTTTTAAACAGCACACAAGACTATTTCTAACCATTGACTTCACAAAAGTTCGTTGTAACATTACATGGCTGTCGAAATATTGACTTAAAAAAAGTGTAGTACGTTGGGAAAAGTTTTAGTTAATGTTTCTTTTATTTCATGTTGTTTAGTGCCACCCAAATCGTGCCATAGATTTGCCTTCCCTGGTCTAAGGCGTCACTCTCGCAATATACTTTACTGACGATAACGTAAAGATTAGGGTTCGAATCTCAATAGAATGTTCTAAGGGTGGTTTATCCTAAATAATTTTCCAGTCTCCCTTCACGCTAATTTGGGTACACTTCCTTTAAATTCAATCTTCCTCATACCTAACACATTATCATGAACATATGCGTATAGGCCGAACAGGTAGTAAAACGTGGTGCTAAAAAAACTAGTGAAGTAAATATTATTAAGGTAGAATTTAGAGGAATTATACCTGTATTTGTAAAGCAGAAGAGTGGGAAACCATTTAGGAACAGACCCTCCTTCCTCATTCTAAACCCAGTCGAGATTCGAACCCTGACCTCCCCGTCTATGGCAACCAGACTAGATGATTTAGTCCTCGTATTCACTGGTTTTGGCTACTATGTATTATATATAATTTTTTTACGTCCATTAGTGCTTCTAGCCTGTGCCAGTTTTTTATTCAAGCTATATTTTCCACCACTGGTTTGCTAGGCCTGTCATAGTTTCATATACTCCATTCACGGTAGGAATTACTCTCTGAAAGGTATTTTTTCCTACCAAAATCCTACTATATAATAGCTTTCTGGTAGGAAAAAAGGCCTTTCAGAAGACAATTCCTACGCTGAACAGACCACCTTATAATCCAACTTAAGACTACGANCGTTAACTCATCACTGTGAAAGGGTAAACCCACATCTCGCCAATGATAAATTTTTCAGCCATGCCAGGAATCAAACCCTGAACCCTTAGCTCAGTAGACAGACATTCTACCGACTGAAATAAGGTATCGAAACTATGTATTATATATAGGATGTGTAAAAATTCGTGCAACCCCTTTTTAGAGTGCGATTCCTTCATAACAAAACAATTTATTTATAGATATGGTCGTTGAGTTTATGTGTTCGACCGTGACTTGGTAGTAGGAGGCCAAGTTTCAATTCTTGAAAGGCTGCATTCATTTATTTTCACGAAAAACATAATAAAAAATTGTGATATTCAATTCTGTGAACAAAACATAGACTAATCTAAAAATCAAATAAAGAGAGATATTTTTTTTCTTCCAAAAATCGGAATGAGAATTTCAACGTAAACGTTTCTTCAATCCACGTCTTTCGTTAGAAATTCCACCATAGAGGGAACTCATTAAGATTTAAGACTGGATATCATCCCTAAATTCGTGAGTACACCACCCTCAAGATTAACGCGTAATCAATAAAAGACCGTGCGTTTGTTTGAGGAGGACTTCATTCAACAAACATATTGAGCAATGTTGGATCATTGAAGGTCTACACTCAAAAAACACTCCATAAAATGGACTAATCACCAGTATATTAGATTAACTCTTTCCTTTAAAGTTAACCTGATGGATGGGAAGGGAGAGAAAGAGAAAAGAATAATCTTAGGGACCATTAAGGTGGGAATGCGAGAAAAGGCCAGTGTTTTGACTGTTTTAAATGCTGTTTTGAATATCTGTCATAAGCTTAACTGCATTAGATGACAAACTTTTTTAATGAAAAGAAAAAGTTGTCATTACATTCCAGGACATCTTTGACAGTTATTCAAGAAATTTTGAGGTCATCATGTGAAGAAAATTAAATTATAATTTTGTACTGGAGCAATACTTTATTTATTTCGACCAAAAAAGTTTGTTCTTAAAAAAAACTATAAAAACACTCGCTTTTTATCGCATCCCCTTCCAACCCAACTTAAGAGAAACATTTACTTGGGTTGGAAAACCTAAGCGATCCTAATGAAGACATATTAGTTATTAATCAGAATCGATCAGTTTTATTCGCTAAGGCGATGACTTCTTGGTTGGTTGGTAATGCTTTCAACGGTCGTGCGTCACCCTAAAATAATTTGAAAATTAAGGAGATTATGGTAGGTTTCTGTGAGGGTGGTGGAATAGCTAATTTCAGCTTTAAAAAAATCTGAATACTAGTACACAATGTATTAGAGTAGATTATTTTAATTTTTCACCGAAAACTCTTTTGCTTATACCAGTTTATAGCCGTCATATAACCCGACCCTTAAACCCCCATCCCACACAAACTACCCTCTCCCCTCTCACAACCCTTCATTTTCATTCGTGTTTTAATTCTAAACTGATACATTTTATACCTGGGTACAAAAACGAATTATATGGGAATTATTTAGTAGGTTTTCAGAGCTGAAACATTAATTAAGCGTATCACTCTCTTTCTCTTCAATTCTCTCGTTCACCGTTCTCTACTCTCTCACTCTCTTTGCTTTACGCTGTCTCTATCTGACCGAATTGCCCGAACAGGTAATATGGGGGGCTTTGCGCTTGGCTTAATGTGTAATCATTTGGGAAAGGGGGGTTGAGGAAGGGGATATCTATACCCCCCGGATTTAAGGTCCTTATTTTTAATTGCGTGTAAATGTGATCCGCTGGCTATGTCGCCAACACACACACACATTATAGCACACTCTCATATGTGAGTGTATGTGTTTGTGTCTGTAATGTTTGTAGGGGGTGAAAAGTATTTGGTGGGGAAAAAAACATTGGTTAATAGAAAAAATAAACAGGCATCAACAAAGGCTAGAGGATTTAATTTTTTTTTTACTAAGTACTGATTAGAGTTTGATTTAAAAAATCAATTTACTAGGTTCGATGTAAAGTAATATTATATAGAGAAGATAAAATTGAATTTTTTTTGTGTATTAAAAAAAAGGTTTCACGCTACTTTAGCTGGCTAAAATAAGTAAATATGACCCGAATGATCAGGATTTAATTTAACTCAAATTCAGGATGGGTGTCTTTTTATTGGCAGTTTTTTACTGTGGTTCTACCATCCTCTTTCAATACAAATACCGGCTGCCGGACCCAATTTGGAGGAGCGGTTTCCCGATTTGAAAAGTCACTGACTTGGATGACTTGTAAAAAGACGCTCGCCTGGTGATGTAACGATGTTCTTTACTGTCAAAGTTAGGTAAATGTTTTCTGATCTACTACGAAAAAATAAAGTTGCGAAATTGTTGAAGCTATTTCAAATATAGAAAAGCACAGCGTCTTACTACCCGTTCGGGCTAGACGCTTGTGTATTAATTACGATAATGGTTTTAGGGATCAGGAAAGCTATATTCTTAAGAAGTGTATTCGCTTCTTCGTGGAGTCAGAGTGGAAAACAATAAACTATTTAGGAAAAACCGCCCTCAGTACACCCAACCGAGTTTCGAACCTTGATCTCCTCATCATCGGCAGTCTAGTCTATTGCTAGAGTATCGCGTTAGATCATCTGTTCACCGAAGCAGATTTATATACTTATTTTATTTGAAGATTTGCTTAATCTCCTTTTGGCCTCTTTTGTTGTATTTATACATAGTACATTTTGAAGCAGTAACAATACTACCAATATAAATTATTAGAATGCTATAAATCACTAAAATAATTATAGAAATAAAATAGGGTATCTCATAGTAGACTAATAGTTAATTTATAAACTTTTTCACAAAGTTACATTCCAGAAAATATTACCTCTAATATTATCTATAATATTGCTATATTTGAATTATATTTATGCTAAGCTGCTTTGGTGGCCGTTTAATCTAAAGCGTCACTCTCGTGTTAGATTAGACTGCTGATGACGAGTAGATCAGGGTTCGAATCCCAGTTGGGTGTACTGAGTGTTTTTGCAAAATGGTTTCACACTCTCCCTCCACGCAAATGCGGGAACACTTCATTTAAATTCAACATTCCTCATCCCGTATCTCATTAACGTAATTAACGCTGAGATAAAAAAAATATACTAAAATTTGTATTCTGAACATTATCAACTCAGATGCCATTACACCGGGTGAGTGTGAAAACCTTTTTTTTATTGACATTCAATTTCCGTCTGATTGTGTTCGCTCTCATCATTTTATAAAGAGCGATTGTGTCTGCGTCTATTTTTATTTTTAAAATCTGCATTCAACCATTTTGTCAACTATTCACTCTAATTGACTCTATAGACCGTATATGTACTCAGTAATATAATTTAGTGATGTAAGCAGGCGGATGGGCGGCTCTTTGTGAGGGAGCGACAGTACTACTGTGAGCTGATGCACTACAAACACCGCAATGATGATTATGATGATTATGATGCAAGTATACACAAAGTGCATGGCGATATTACAGTTAAGTCAACCCCTTCCCATCCAACCCATGTCACGTTCAATTACCGCTGCGTCAACTCCTCGTCTAATTACCCAATATTATTAATAGAGGGTGAAAAAAATCTGTTTGAAAATGTAGGGGGTGATTGTTCAACACATTTTGATAGCAATGCTTCATCAGAATGCCGCCGCTAAAAGCTCTCTTTCCCCCCCACCACTTTTACAAACAATCAATAACAAATTAATAAATAAATTAGTGTATCTACCACTCACAGTAATCGAACCAAGAGCTCTAATACGTCATATCGAGCTAAAGTTTAATTAATTACCTGTGCGAGCCTACACATGCTAATGCGTGTGTGTAATTAGTTCACAAACGGAAGAATATGTGGGATCCCTTGGATTATGTGACGCACTTTTAATGTGTTTATGATTATTATCATTAGTTAAAAATTTTGATTTTTTAAAAAATGATGTTATTTGTAATTGATATTACCTATTGTTACAGTGTTTGATGTACAGAACAATCCGATAGTAAAGTCTTCATGTCATTTGATTATTTTTAACTCAATGATTTTTTTTTAAACCATAAAAGTAGGTTTGTGTTTTAAATATTAACATCAACGAGTGGATTTTAAATTAATCTGACGAAAATATTTAAAACACATTTGGGAAATGATTAATTATTGAAATTACAATATTACATAGGCCGATGAAAATTTGTATATCTATTTGCATCGTTATATTCGTAATTGAAATATTCGAATGTATATCAGAGTGATTACTCAATTGCATCAGGTAAAAGCATCAAATAATTAAATTAAATTTTAATCTGAAACAGGATGAAAATATAATTTCCACGTTTAAAAAATATGTATATAGGTTTGTAAAATATGGTTACATACCTATTATTAAGTATTACGTATTTAAAATTTTAGAATGGATCCGAAAATAAAGTAATATATGATGTATTTAATTAATTCAAAGTATTTTAACTGCAGTTTTTAGGCTAATGAATATTAAAACTGACCACTAATTTGTTTATAAATATTGAATATAATATTTTTATTGTATTAGCTGCTAGCACAAATGCTGTAGTAATTAATGTTTTCACTGTAGGTAGGTTAATATAAATGTCAAACTATCTAATTTAAAAGTAAAAACTAAGAGGTTCATTTCATCATTTAACCTGCTTTAGTGACAGCGTGGTATAATGCGCTACTCTCGCAGTTTCACTCAGCAATCTTGTAGCATGATAAGGCCAACACTGGTGGACATAGAGGGCAATGGTGTCGGTCTCATTTGACATAGATTGCAGCTGACAGGAACCTC
>CABFWB010001305.1:0-36370 GCA_902151455.1 Timema bartmani
GGCACAGCCTTTAACAATAAAACTTGGAATTCCATCTGTCCCGGCACATCTAGAAGAACTCAATTTTTTTATAGCATTAGTAACATCCAAGGATGTAATGTGGCACGGATACAAGGGCGCACTAGTTTCAATAACGGGGCAGGGTAAGACAGGAAAGGCTGAATTATAAATGGAATGAAAGTAGGTCCTAAACTCATTAGCAATTCATAAAGGATCTGCTATAATCTTGCCATTAATTTCTAGGTTAGACGGGAATACTTTATTCACATGATTATTTTTAACAATTTCTAAAATTCTTTAGGTTTGCATTTAATACTATTTTCTATTGAGTTCATCCAATTAGCTCTGTATATAATCAAAGTAGTTTTAACTAATTTACAAAAGTGAGAAAAATGTGAATAGAATACACTATTATTTGTTAGTTTAAACTTTTTGAAAAAATTGTTTTTTTCCCCCTAATATAGTTTTGCTGCGTATAACCCGAACGGGTAGTAAGATGTGGTGATGATGATGATAATAATAATAATAATAATAATAATAGTAATAGTAGTGATGATGATGATATCATTATTAAAAGCGGTGTTTATTTTCACTAGGCCTAATAGATGGCGTTTGGCATGGTTTCTAAAATCATTGGTAGGTGTTAATACTGTGTCCCACTTGGATGTAGTAAGACTCGTTCGAATTGGCTGATTCAGTCTTTGGTAGGAGTGTGAATTCATCAAGTTTAAAACTCAAGAATCCTCAGTTCTATTTGGGTAAAGGCATTATTCTTACTACTTCCTTAATTTACCCTCTAGAGTAAAGAGTTGAGGGTTGAAAAAATACAGCTTGTTTAATCACTTTCAAATGATAAGCTTCTCATGTTAAACATTTGAAATTGTATTTAAAAAGCTTTGTCTACAGAGTCTCTAAGCTCCACATCTATATAATCCTTATCCTTAATCATATGATCCTGCTAATAAATGACAAAGTTGAAGACTATGTCTATACTCTTTGAAAAAAAAATGTCTAGAGGAAGGTGCAAGCAGACTTGAGCTGTCAAAGTAGAAATTATTTAAAATGTGATATTTAACTGGGCCTAAGAACTGTACCTTTTAGGCAATTTCTTTTCTTTAAAAGCTTTAAAATCACAATATTAAACTAGCATTGAACTCTCACAAAAATTAGGATATCTGATTATAGGGACTAAATTCATGTTTACTCAAAACTTTGTTATAGTAAACAATTCAAAACCAAACTTACCTAAGTGATGCAGGAACAAATATCGTTGAAAAATCTTAAAAATTGCACGATTGAAACTGTACCTATATAACAGAGCTTATTATTATTATTATTATTATTATTATTATTATTATTATTATTATTATTAGCACCGCGTCTTACTACCCGTTCGGGTTATACGCACTTACGCTAATGTGAAATGGTAGGGTGATTGTGAGATGAAATGGAGGACCTACAGTTTAACGTGGAATCCGAACCACGGTGGAGGCCTGGCATTCCTCACATTCACAATAATCTTCTGGAGTGACCACACTTCACTCTCTTTCTCAACTGACAAATTTCTTGAAATTGATTAATTATTTTAAAAACAAAGTTTACATTTCAATTAACTGTTACTGTCCGAAAGAATTTCTTATTAATCCACAGGCAAGGTGCCATTAACGCAGGTGCCAAGGTGGCATAAGAGATATGTACACTTTTTTTTTTCCAGGATGGCAGCAACATACCATTCCCTCCCATGCCACCTGGGCAAGGGGGGCCCTCTGGCTATGGTGGAATTCCACCCCCCATGATGGGCCCCCGCCTTGGTGGATTTATACCAGGGCCCCCTATGGGGTCCCCAGGAGACATCCGTTTGCCCCCGCCACCTATGATACCACCATTCAATGTGCCACCACCAGGATTTGGCTTTGGTGGGCCCCCTGCCAACGCTCCATCAGGTTTGTATATTTACTGTCAGTTTTTTTTAAGTTGTGCATTTAAATTATAGTAGGTACAGGGAGTAGATGAGATTGTAGGGAAAGCAAGATTGAAATGGTGTGGTCATGTAATGAGGTTGGAGAAGGACAGGATGACAGAACTATGGAGGTGGAGTATGTAGGAAAAATACTGAAAAAATGGGAGGAGCAAATAACAGAAAGTGTGCAAGTGAAAGGATAAGAATGGAAGCAATTAAAAGGAAGAATGGTGGAAGGATAGAGGAAGATAGAGGCATTTTATTTTACTAAACTGACTCGGCCACATGCTGGAAACAGTTGATGATGATGATTAAAATTAAAGAGATTAAATTTTATGTAGAAAATCACTGTCAAAGAGAATATATACTACATATAAAGATGAAATATAAGTTTAGGCTACTAACCTGTAAATAAGCACAGATAGGCTACATCATTTCCATGTTCCTCTTCTGCGGACTTGGAGCTAATCCCACAAACCACACATTCACAAGTGGCATAGAAAACATATATACAGAATAGTACTCTATTTATGAGTAGACACTATTCCCTCCACCCCATCTTAGTACACATTTAAGCTATATGCATGCTCTCTACAATGTTTCAGGTGATGGGGCAGTTATAGCAGCGGGGCCTCAGTTAAACGCTGGAAGTGCCATCAATCAGGAAACTTTGCAAGGACCAGGCCTGTACGTTCACTTATAACTAGGCCAGGGTGGGATCCTGAACTTCAGGAAAAAAATTCAGGGAATTGTGTGCTCTTAAAACTTGAGTGGGAAAAATTAATATAAAGACCCTTTATCAATGTCATGTTTGTATTTAATGTTCATTAAGAATATTATTAATATTGTAACGCAGGGTGCGGGCAACCTGAGAGGGTCGAGGACTGTTCACACGTCTACGTCACCCTTATATAGTCCACTTAAATCACCACTGGTCCTCACACACGACACACTGTGATGACCTGCGATACACGAACGCTAGATTTGCTGACACACCCATTGACACACCAACTCACTAGCTGGTCACACTGCCCACTCCCGGGCATGCTAGCCCGGATGCGCCGGCTCGCCCACTTTGCTAGCCTCGACTCGAACTAAGAGCTCCTCTGGCTATTGCCTACCGTGTATATATAGGCACTGTGCAAAGTACAAATGATATTTGAATTCACGACACGAGAGCGCTAGATGGCCACATTTTTAAGTTCTTGCAGGGTAAATCCGGGAGGTATCATGTTTACCGTGCTCAAATACTCGAAAATACTAAAACATAACTATAATGAGGTTTTTAGTGCGTACATATTTTCACTCTGTGTAAAAGTTTTTTCCTAGTTGAAATAGATGGGAAGTATAAGTGTACGAAATGATCAGCATGAACTGAGTTTTATTTTAATATAAGATTCATTCCTCTAACACCAATACTTTTCACAGTTTGATGTGTTTAGTTATGAGTTCTTCACACGCGCCAGTTTTAGATAAACTGAAGATTGTTAGATAGATCGGTCAGTCTGCTCAGATTTCCCCTGCAAGAACTTACCAACTTATCACGAGTTGTGCCACCAGTACTAGCGCACATAGCCTATAAGGGTGCTCGCTCACAGCTAAGGGTCTGGAATCCTCCATTTCTAGGATACTGGGCTAGAATAAAAAGAACCCAGACCCTTCCAGACATGTGCCTTTTCCTACTCACTGTCTCCTCTAATCCCCCAGCCAAGTTAAACTGTCACTGCATACCTGCTAAACAAGGAAGGAGATAGAACCGAGAGCACAGTTAGGGTAGATGAGACGCTTGCCAGTCCCACTGTCAGACACTAATCTCGTTACAATATATTAAAAGTTAAATTAACCTAGTCTTCCGCTAAGAATATGGATACCCAAAACTTCAGTCGCTTTTGTTTTATAATTACCCATTCAACACAACCTAGCTGGGCATTAAATAACCTAATCACACTAGGCTACATATAATAATAATAATTATTATTATTAGCACCGCGTCTTACTACCCGTTCGGGTTATACGCACTTACGCTAATGTGTAATGGTAGGGTGATTATGGAATGAAATGGAGGACCTACAGTTTAACGTGGAATCCGAACCACGGTGGAGGCCTGGCATTCCTCACATTCATACATATAATTGATGGTAATATCTACCCCTGAATTGATTTATGGCCATAAAATATATATTTATTGCAAAATAATTATGAAAGTGGCCTGTAAATAACAAATTATGCATAAAATAAACCTTAATCACACTTAATTCACATAAAGACACATCTACATTAATATTATTATTTGGAATGACTCCCATTTGCTTTTGTATCATAGATAATAACAGTTATATAAACTAATATTTTTGGAGTCCAACAGCACTTTTTGTGAGTATCTTCTTGGAATTGACCGCTCCCACTTTGAAAACTCGCTCTTGTCTTGAGGAGGTTGAAAATAATGTATTTTCCCGCTTGGAGAGTTGTCATAGCCTGATTTGCATCCGGTATGAAACACGTCGACATGATTCAAGGAAATAGGCCTATGTAGCTACTAAAAGAATATAAATATAAATTACTTGCATAGACTGAATACTTAATTACTAAAATAATAACAAAAAGAACAATCTTGAATTCAAAATCAGAGGTTTCAAACACAAAACTCAACGAATGAATGTAAAATAAACAAAATAATATAGCACTATCACTCTCATTTCTATACACTTTGCCTGTACTGAAAGAATACAGTTAGATTACAGTGCTCGAGTTTCTTGAATACACCGCAGCACCGTTATTGGCATTGCATATAACGGCGAATGTCCACACTTTGTCATTTATATATGCTAAGCGCGTTAGACCACGTGACCACCCAAGTGGGTAATTGTTAAGTTAATTCTATTACAAATCCTATTGCAAATTTAATTTGAAAAATTGAAAACTTTTTTTAAGGATTTTAGTCTCGAATCTCGAATATTCTTAAGGACTCAAACAATTCTAGGATTCGAAGGCCGATCCTTAGTACTAATACTTAAACACTATTTATTAGTAATAGAGAATGACATTAATTAATATATATCGTAGCGACTTAAGATCCTGTTGTGAATACCAAACTCTTCTTGTTTATTCTACATGGCATCCAAACTGGATTACAAATTTATTCCAACATACATACAATAATATCTACAATTTTGATCATAGCTCTGCAACAATGCTTTTCACACATCATTGTCAAAGTATCGATAGCAAACATGTTTTTCATTTGATGCCCATTCATAGACAGTTTAGTTAGCTCTCACATGCAGGGGTGTGAGATGTAATGGCCTCATACCCACCTCCCCAATTTAGAATGTTTATTATCAGAACTATTTATATATTCCTAAATTATAGAAAAGTCCTTGTAAATCTTAAAACTCAGAGCTTCATTTCCCAGTGCGTCTTAGTACCTATTTGGATTAAATGCATACTTTAATAATTACACTAATAGGATAAGGTGGAATTTTAGAGGAAATTTACCTCTGGAAGGAGAGTCGGAAACCCTAGCATCAATAACCCCAACCAGGATTCAAACCTAGATTGCCCCGTCACCAGAAATGCAATCACAAGGGAGTGACCATTGATGCTTACTGCTGATAGATTATAAATGGCCACTGGAACTACCCCATTTATAGGGTGAGCAGGAAACAATCTTAGACAAAGGTGAGGGTAGAAACTGTGGTAATGTTTTTTAGTGCAGTTTTCCCTAGTTTCTGTTTTGCAGCACTATACAAACTGGTCGACAAACTGTAAAAAAATTTTTTGGAAGGCTAGGGTCAAATGACTGACACGATTTGGACCAACTGGTCGACAAAATATAAACAAATATTTGTAAGGCTGGGTGGGTCAGGTGGCCGCCATGACTTGGACCAACAAGTGGACAAGTTCATGCACTCATGCATAGATGGACAAAGTGCTAGCCAACTGGTAGACAAACATCGAGCTGGATCTAGTTGAGGCTGTGGTTTAGCGCATAATACTGCTAGCATTAAGATATTTTTTATCTACTTTCTTACACTTTTTAAAATATAAAATCCTTTTCATCAAATTTAGACATTTATTTAAATCTTAAAACAACTTGTAACCAAAAAGATATGTTGATTTTCATGATACATCCTCATTTTGTGCCGACATAGGCATAACCTAATTGAAAACAGCTTTGTTTTCTATCTTGTGTTTCAGCGACTCTCCTGCGGACCATGAGGTCAAGAAGTCAGACTGGTCGGAGCACAAGGCACCGGACGGTCGAACTTACTTCTATAACAGCATCACCAAACAAAGCCTATGGGAGAAACCGGACGAACTTAAATCTCCTGCCGAGGTTTGACACTTGGTTCTAATTCCTACACTTAAATTGACTCCATAACGTCTGCCAGCATAACGTTGTTGGTTACAATGTTCTTAATAGTCTGTAACCCTCTTTTTACTTAATGTTGTCCCAAACTGGTTACATAGTTTTTTAACCAATTGAATCGTGCTTCAAATTTTATTTGCGTGGAAACTTCCTGATATCAAAGGAAACTGGTGCCAAATGGCTGTATTAAATTAAACATATAGTATAGAAGGGCAGAGCCTACACACTTATCAGAAAATTGCAGACCTCAGAGCTCACAATTTTAAAAAAATCCACATAATTATGACATTTTTAGAGTACGTCACTCCCTTTTCTTCAGAAGAAGAGAATAAAACAGACTGGACTAGGACAGCATGGCTAGAGGTTGATCATGGTTTCTTTGTTGTTGTAAAGCTCTAAACTTAGTGATTTTACTCACAACAAGATTGGTATCTATTATAAGGTCTTCCTGTCACCAAGTAAAGTAAGTGAAGTATCATGTATCTGAAATAGGAGCCCTTTCCTGTCAAATCAGCACGAAGGCCTATGGACGGTTAGTTTTGTTGACGGCAGCGAAGAGCTGTATAAAAAGATGTTTTAGCTATTGCGTGATCTCATGCTGTGGATAGAAACTAGTTTGCATGTCCTAGAGCTGGGCTTTAAAGAGTTGGTTGCATGCAGTTGGCTGTGGGCGGTTGCCGGCAAGTGTCATAAAGGAGTGTAAGGCACTTGCCATGTGTATGTTAACATAGTGTTGCTGTGCGACCCCGAATTAGAGGATTTGTGGACTTAGACTGAAACTTAGGATGTGATCTAAGAAAAGACCGCTCATACAGGTGATCGGGTGACAGCTGGACCCCAAACCCTGTCACAATGGCGATTGTTGTATTATCTCATTTTATTTTAATAAACTCAATAGTAATCATCTGCCATTCATTCAACCTTTCTTGGCTGAACTCATCACATTGTAGTCTCACAGTGATGTCTTTAGATATTGGTGATTGTGAAAGCCTGTACTCTTACGAGATGGAGTAAGTATGGCTTTTTTACACTATACATCATGATTTAAAGACAGGCTTATCACATTGGGTTTTTAATTTTGAACTTTGAGTCATAAAATTTTCTGGTGGACCTTCTTTTCTTTTCAATGTTTAATTAAATACAACTGTCTGATATGTGATGCAATGAGTCACCCAGGTCAAGTCACACACTACTCCCTTTTTGCTTTTCTGTATTTGTTAAGGCCGGTGATTATACATCACTCATGTCTGTTAAGTTCAGGCGCATGTGGTTCGTCTTTATCTTTGTGCATGTTTAGATTTTTAGTTTTTGTCTGTCCGGAATGGCTTCTCTACATTTGTGTAATTTATATTCAACTCTGGTTGCCAAGAAAAGCAGATACTCAATTAGCCTATCTTTGAAAATGGTTATTATACAGCGTCTTGAATCTGGTCAGCGTGGTGTAGACATTGCTTCAGCTTTGGGCCTATACTCCATTCACGGTAGGAATTTCTCTCTGAAAGGTCTTTTTTCCTACCAATATCCTACTATATAATAGCTTTCTGGTAGGGAAAAAGGCCTTTCAGAAAACAATTCCTACGGTGAACAGACTTTATATGAAACTACTGTTTGCACTGTTGGTACAAATGTAGCATGCTAAATAATTTCTAGCTCGTACACTCAAAATACCCTATTTATGATTATCACTATAAATTCAAATAAACTCACTATGAAATCGTGTTGCTGGAAACGCCCAAACTTGAGGAAAGATTGCCCCAGCTGACTGCTCAACACTTCCTGGTGGAAGGTCAACACACATCTTGCTCGCTTGCTAGACTTGAGTGTTATGATGTCCCGCTCCTAGACACTTTGGGCAGCGGTCAAACCAAGCTCGTTGAGATGTTCTGGAATAGACTGGACTATCTCCCCCCTTCCTCGTGTTCCTCTCGCACGTCAGTTCCAATCATTTATAAGCCGTCATCTCGTGCATCATTTTTGTATTCTATTCTAACTTCTCATCGAAGGAGCATCAGCAAGGACTTCTATTACTAGTAGACCTACAAGCGGTGGTCTCGATGTTAGACGCGTCAGTCTCGCTTCCTCGCCGCAGATAATGTAATATCTGAGGCTATTTGATTTAATATCTAGTATTTTTGTTAGTGTCTTTATATACTGTTTGCTATGTCTGTATTACATGGTTTTATATGCTAGATTTAGCTAACCATTTTCTATGTCCATAAGACATAGATTTAAGTATCAGATAGGTGACCTGGTGGTCTAGGGGTAAGGTTCAGACTTCTGTGCTGGGGGTCCGGGGTTCAATCCTCGGTCCTGGCACAGATTTATCTGATTGCCAAACCCTTCCTTAACCTCTGACAAGATGTGTATTAATCACAACTTGTGAATGTGAGGAATGCCAGGCCTCCACCGTGGTTCGGATCCCACGTTAAACTGTAGGTCCTCCATTTCGTCTCACAATCACCCTACCATTACACATTAGCGTAAGTGCGTATAACCCGAACGGGTAGTAAGACGTGGTGCTAATAATAATAATAATAATAATAATAATAATAATAATAAGTATCAGAGATTCTGAACTGTTTGCTATGTCCATATGACATAGTCTTAAATATTTGGGCAACTATCCGACAACCTCTACTGTGTGGCCAAGTCCCATATGGTCTTAGCTTTTAGATCGGGAAAATGGTGAGATCTGGTAATCTATAGCTTTGTTCCATGACCTAGTTGGGTCTTTAACTGATATCAGTCTCTAGTCTATTGTTGTACCTTATAGTACAGTACTCAACTCAGGGGTATGCTACTAGTCCAGAGTAGTGGACCACGTGTATTTGTTTATTATGTCTGGCATTGCTTGAGTTAGTTCATGTTTAATGGTTTGCTATTGTTATAGTCTGTCTCCAGACTTATGTTGATATTTAAATATACTTTTGAATGACCTGGCAGTACTAGTGAGGAATAGACCAGCCATAATATATTTTCAGCTTATATTCCTGGTAGCTCGCCTTATTTGTAAGCTTATAGTTCCACTTCTAAATACCAAACCTTTGTATCTTGTAACTCATGCAAGCTGCCCATTTAACTACCAACGTTTTAACTCCTTAAACTAGGATATTCTAAATTAAGCTATTGTTTAACTAAAGTTCTTTTCCATGCTTATTAGGTTAAAGTCTAGTAGGTGTAAGGCTGGAGTGGTGTTATGATTGTTGCATAGCCTTAACTCTCTAGTTTCTTACAATTTAAATTGACGTTGTTTTCAGGCAGACGCACCTTCATTATAGATTGTGTGCTTACTCTACTTCAATGAGTTGCACTCTTTTCTAATAGAGAGACAACCATACTTGTCTTGGTCATGAGTTAAATTGAGGTGCTTCACACCTAACACTCCCGAATGGGATAACAATATGTAACGTCCTATCGGGGGTGTTTACAGTTTAGTTTACACTTTTATATATTAGTGGTGATAGGAACTTACATTGTCACATAAAGAATTAAATAAGTAACAAAAACAAATTTATTAAGCAAAACATAAAGGTAGGAATTTGATTACATCAACTGAGAGAAAACAGAGAGTATAAACAGTGGTTGGGGCCCTTGAATGGGCTAAGCAATATTTAAGGTTGCATGACTCTAAAAATACAGTATCATCCCGTAGCTCGGGAGAATACGTGTCCAAGACGACATGTGAACTGTAGGGCTAGCTGCCTGTATTCCACTGAAAGGGTCTAAACAGAATAAGGAGAATTTAGAGACAAAAAGGCTATAACACATGACACAATATTTTTTGAGTTATCAGCAAATGTTTGTGCAGGCTTGAGATAAAGAATATTTTCTCAAATAGTAAATTATATCAGCTTGACTAGCTGGCTGCACTAGGCTACAAGTCAAAGACCATTTACAGAGTTAAAATAAAAAGGACTGATGGTCCATTGCATCAGATAATGGCTGAACGACAACCAGGTGTCTACCCATAATGGTACTACGGCCGGTCCTTTCCCAATGGGAATTGCCAGAGCATTCAATAGTACTTAAATGACAACACCCACTCCCCGGCGTGAAACTCACGTTAAGGAAACACTTATATTAAATGCCAAATCAAAAGAAATGCCACCAAAAGGGGCGAACGAAAAATACTATCTGTGCGGGCCACCATAGAAGATTAGCCGTGTTCCGCACTTTGCGCACCCAAAATAGTAACACAGAAAAGGAGATACAACTAACAGTGCTGTGAGATACTGACCTAACTAGGTCCTCAAATAAAGGCGTTAGACACCCTGGCTGTAACCGTTCTAAAAGTAATACATATGAGCATGACGTGCAAGGTGTCATGTAATACAGTGGAATTTTGTGTTAAGACCTTATGCCTGAATTATGAACTTGTGAAAGAGATGTAGTCACACCTCTGACATACATGATATGTTAGCCCTATCGACTAGACTAACTCGTCATACTGACGTTCAAACTAAAGAAGCCCTCTTGATTAAACTACACACATCAAAATGACGTTACAAAAATAAAGATTTCATAATGGCTCTATATAACACGTCTAATAGACGTTATAACAAAAGAAGTCCTCTTGATTAAACTACACACGTCAAAATGATGTAAAAAATTAAAGATATAATGTCTACACAAAGAATTACATAGTCTTAAGGACCAAATCAACAAGTCTGAAGGACTTGGAAAACAACAAGGTACTTGGATTTATACGATGGGTTTCCCTCGGCGTCGAGGTGGTGACTACCACGCCCTAACCGTCATGGTCGGCGATCTCTTCGCTAGGTGCTGGAGCAATATTTCCTTCTTCGACGAACGCCAAGCGATGAACTAGAACTGGAATAAATGGACTAAGGAGATTCCTGTTATATACTTTTTCCCTGACCAACAAATAGGGCAATGTCCACACAGGAGAAGCGAGGGTAGCAGGGGGAGGAAGTTTTGATGCGAAAGAGAATGGGTTGCCAAGGAAATCCGCAAGGATTGTTACTGTCGCATCTCGGCTCATCGCTAGTGATCGAGTGAGGTACCTCGGGTCTTTCTTCGATGTTGAGGTCAAGAGGTTTGACGTGCGTTGAAGCTGCCACGCCTGTTTGTCCGCCATGCTAGTAAGACAGTTGGTGAAAGCATGGTGATCAAATCCGGGAACATCCGCTTACTGTAAGTAGAATCTAATTTTCTTTTTCTTCTAAATCTATCAGTACTAATTTTCCTTTTCTGATTCTCTTGTCGTAATAAGGATATTTAGTGGATTCCGTTTTGTAGATGTCCTTTGATTTAAGAGACATGCTACAAATGTCTTGCTAAACAGAAATGATTCCCATCAATAAACAATGGAATGTTTTGCACATGATCATCTAAACCATTTGTAATAGTTTTGTCCTTTGAATTTAAGTAAACTGATTTGTTAAACTTGTATATCCCTCTTATGTTTCATGCTGCCCTTCCTTCTTTGTATATCTTTGTTTCTGTATTTGTCACTTCTTCTATCTGATAGGAGAAGCGGTGGTACACAAAATCCACTGAAACAAGTTTTGTTTTCTTTGTAAAACTTTTTCAAGGCTCGATGCAAAAAAAAGTGGGGAAAAAATTCATCCTACAGTATTTTGTTTAGGTTAACTTAATGCGTGTATGAAAATGTTTTATGTTTATACTATTCCAACAATGTATTTTATGTTATCTTCTGATTCATGAGATATACAATTTATATGTATCTTAGGGTACCTTTGAAGCCAACCTCTAGATTTAGGCCCAATCTTACAATGTCATGTTATTCTATTCGTTAGGGCTTAACATGCGGTTAAGCGATAACAACCACTACTTTGGATTTTACAATGTTTGGTTAGAGCTAGCGTCCTCGTTAAAGTGCTCGTAAAGTTAACGTGAGGTCTACCTTCTGGTTAGCATTTTAACGTCCACATTAACTTACAAACATTCCGCCATATTGTTTTATGGCAATTGGTTTTTATTCAAGTGAGGTTATATTATTATTTTTAGAAACTTTGGACAGTTATTTATGAATTCTCTTGCTTTTAATATTGTCCACCAGTAATTATATATATGTTTCACCAATGATCATCTAATCATAGATTTGAGGTATTATATTTCAAACTTTCCCTCTTTTCAATATGTACCTCTTTGGCGAACATGATACGGCTTTAGACTATCAAGCAAGCGGCTCGTGTTCAATCCCATTTACTTCTTCTTTTTTTTTATTTTTTTTTAAGAACAAATTACTCCCAGTTTAACACAAAGATGATAATAAAATAACTATGTTAAATTATTTATTCCTTCTATTTAATATAGCTGTTTAATTTGGGACGCCTCCATTTCTTTTGGTCAAATTTGTAGAGAGAGTGATTTATAAGTCATCGTACGACATGGGGCAGAGGTTTTTAATTTCTGGTATTGCCTTTTATTACAACTATTTTGGCTTAGGCCTACAGGCTCTTCTTTCCTATTAAAAATATGTACATTATTTTCAATGGTTTCACTTTACAATTTGGAGTTGTCATTTCTTGCTGTTAATAGTAATAATTGACAATAGCTGTAGGCCTACCTATCTTTTTATAGTCTTGTAAGACTATTATGTGTAGGCCTGAATGGCTAATATAGGACGTGTTTTTTCTTCCCTTTCTCCCCTCCAGTGCACGTCCATGGTTAATTAAGGGTGGTTTTTAATTGAATATTAAATTGTGTGTTTAAAAATTGACTATGACTCTACTCTTAAGATTTTGAAGCTTTAAAAATTGGGTTAAAACATGCCTGTTTAAAATAAACAGAGTAGGTATACCCATATTTATTTGGATAGAAACTTATGAGACTCTATGAATATGGATTATTGAATAACATGACGTGTTATAAACAACAACATAAACATGCATTGTACTTTAATCTGTTTTCCTAACAACTCCATAACTTTAAAGACATTTAATAGTTACTTACAATCTATTGGTTCAAATTAAGCCAATCAAAAGCTTTGTAGCAAATCTAGTGCTCCGAGAAGCTTAATGATAAGAACTAATGGAAGGCACCCGTCCGTAACTTGACGAGAACATCAAAATAGTATTGTAAAACGCAACGCCAAATTTAACCAACGGTTAGACTTTACGAACGGTTAAATTACGAGGACTTTAACGTGACATTGTAAGATTGGGCCTTAGCATCGATTCTTATGAGAAAATGTAAATTATATAATGTTTTTTCTCTAATGTTACTTTTTTAGAAACATAACACATTTTTGCAGGAATTATTGTAATTTGTCTATAGAGGTTCTTGTTTAAACAAAATCTAGGAATATAATAATTTAATCTAGAAAATAGACATTATTTGGTCATTAAAAGGGGGGTGAGGATCTCTGAAAAAACTTTTAGCTTTAAAAATTATGAAAAGTTTCCAATAAAAATATTGACATCTAAAATACTCAAGTATTTTCATTTTGAGCTGTAATGTGCATTACACATTAATCTCTGTTAATAAAATGAAGAGTTTGTTTGTTCGAAACATTGGGCGATATCTAAAGCGTGCAGAGGGCTTAGATTTAAAAGATAAGTATCCCCTGTGCACAAAAATCTGCACCTTCAAGCTGGAATTTTAAATTTTTGATTTGTTTTTTTTTAAATTAAAAACTGGGTTGGAAGAAATAAAATAAAAAGGATTTTTTTTCAGTCCCTTTGAAGCCAGGAAAAGTGTTGGCTACCCTAGCAACACTAGGTACTTCTGCTGGTATTAATATAAAAAATCTGGAGTAATTGAATTGCATGTTATGATAGTAACTGGATTTATACTTTTAAAGTTAAATATTCCAGACATTTGTGTAATAAAATATTTTCTAAGTTATTTTATGATAGCATAAAATATTTTTTCAAACATAAAACAACTAACAAGACGTATTCAACACTCAATTCAGGTTTGCCTCGATTTGGAAAGTGGACTATGCACATCCTTATAATTAATAACTATATGACTATAACAGCATTAGGAGTTTAAATAACTCCTCCATCATCAGAGGTGTTAAACTTCAATATATAAGAAATATAACGGTGGGGAGATCCAGGTGTGATAACCACCAGCCTAACTCCAAAGGTATTGTATGTTTCAGCTGCTACTCTCTAAATGCCCCTGGAAAGAATACAAGTCTGAAAATGGAAAGACATATTACCACAACGTTGACAGCAAGGAGTCACGATGGACCATACCTAAAGAGCTGGAAGAGCTTAAAGAGCGCATCACCTCTGAGGAGACATCAAGGTGATGATGTGGCTAGCACTCTACATCTAGACTTTTAGAATATGTCCTACATACAAGCACAAAACTTATCTTGGCCTATCCTCAACTATGACAGTGTAACCTTAATATGAGACTAAAGCTTATTTTCTTAAAGAAACTGGCTGTAGCAATTTAGGGATTGTCATTTAGTCTAGTTAAAAGGAAAAAACTTATCCATCCCTCCCATTCAGATGTATATACTTGTCATTGATGGTAAGAATATTCGAAGCGTCGAAACTTCGACTCGGCTTCTACTTCATTTCGGAAAAAAATTCTGGCTTTGACAGATATCTATGAAGCTTCGCTAATAAAAATATTGACAGCTAAAATACTCAATATATAGTCAATGATTGCCACTCTGATCTAGTTATGTGTGTCATAAATCAATATTAATATAGAACAAATCTGAAGTAATTGATTTGTAATTTAAGTTATTAACTTGCTTTATTTAAATAAAACAAAATATTACAAACTGTTATACAATAGAACAATTCCCAAGTAATTTTAGCACATAAAGTTATATAAATAATAGGAGTGTTGAATATTAATTTCTGAATTGTTTCTATTTGAACTTTGAATATTAAATTCTAAAATTTTTAAATATTCACACATTTTTGAATACCAAAGAACAGATATTAGATGCCGATTGCTAATTCGATCACTATCCGATAATGGCACAGTAGTTAAAACTGATGATCACTGATGATCATTATTTTGAACCTGATTAATAATGTATGCTCATATTTGAACATTTAGGATTTAAATCAAAGAGGTCTGAAACATGTATCCACCCTGTATTTCCCCCTACCCCTTTTTCAAATATTGTCCATAGCATATTTAAGTTTTTTATTATGATATGTTTATTAATATTTTTACCAAGAACCAAACAAACAATAATTGTGTATATTCAAAAATGTGTGAGTGTTGTTTTGCAAACTACTTTCATAATATTGTAAATAAAATAAACCAAATCATCAGCATTAGTCATCAGGAAAATTGGCAACAAATGATCGGCGTCGGCCTAATTTGTAAAAGGGCCGCTGGGCCCTAATTTTAAGCAATTATTATTTGAAGTGATGTGTAATAATTTGTTATTTTTAAATATTCACATACTTTATTTGTTCACTAAAGTTAAATAAAAATAAACTTTGTCAAGAAATGATCACAAAATTTCATCTAATCAGCAGCCATCTTGATTGTTTATTTTGTGTTAGCATTGTAGATGGAGCCACAGCAGTAGGCCTAAAATTATTTGCCCTAAAAGATAATTTTACCAAAGTCAAGTTGGCCTAAAATGAATTTTGAATAAAAAGAGTCTACATTGCTTAGTTCATTAAAAGTCACTTGGCCTTGAATTTGAGAAATATTGAATTCAACCCATCTCTACTTGTTAAACAAAATATAATTTAGTTTTTATTTGGAAAAAGTTACTGTTCAGTCTCTGAACTGTATATATTTAATATTGTAAAATAGCTTTTTTGTAATAATTTATTTAACATAGGTTTTTTTAATATAATGCTTACATATTGGTTTTGTATTTGTTGCTTATTATTCAAATGTTTTCCCACTGTTTTGATGATTTCCCTCAGTTTTTGAGAGTGTTGAAGGGGAGGGGGAAGAAAGATCGTTTGTTTTTGTGGGAGAGCACTTCAGTTGAGCGCGGTAGTCGGGACACATAGTGTGTTTGCCAGAATGGGTGCACTAATTGATGTCTGAGTGCGAGTCGGGTGATACAGGCCCTAAAGTGGCCTTCTATATCAAGATACAACAAGAGTTTTGAAACACGCCACTAAGTCAGCCCACTTGTTTCCCCATTCTTTCCTACTCTGAACCCAGCAACCCACAAGGTAGGCCTCCATTGTCGGCGAACCTCAATTGGTCGAGGTAAGCAATTCCTATCACAATTTTATATCTAATACAGTCCACTTTCCTTGTTTTCACTGGTTGTTTTAATCGTTTGTTGACTGGAAAATAACAGTTACAATTTAAAAATCATTGAGATAGTATTTTTAAGTGTACTTTTTTCTTTAAAAATTTTTACATGATTAAAAAAATTTAATGTATTATTCGGGCTGCTAAACGAAACCAAATGAGTTTTTGTCCTATTCCCAGACACAATTCAAAAATAGTTTTGCTATCTACCTCTACATTTAACTTATTTGAACATGTAACATTTGATTCCTTTCTGATCAAATTGCCATAATCTAATGTTATCATCGAATTATTTATTTAGTTTTTAGCTGAATTAATTGATAAGGCTAAAATTGAACTTATTGTAAAGTGGTCAGGGCTCTAGACCATTTCTTTTAAATAACTAAATTAGTTTGCCATTGTCTACATGTTAATATGATCATACTGAAGAACTAAATTTATAATACATTATCGGTTTCCATTCATCTAGGCCTAATTTAAGCTCTATGCTAGGATCAAATGTTTAATTATAAGAAAGTGTTGGGTTAAATATTAATTATAAGTTGTCTAAATCTTAACCAAAGTTGTAAGCAATATTTGTTTAAATTTTAATTCATTAACTTCATTTTCGGCCTTTAACTTTTAAATCTGGTATTATCATTTTCGTAAAGTCTTTGTGGGAATCTTAGCTACATCTAAATTTATTACTTTTACTTTTAACTTGCTTTTTAATCTTATCTGTACCCGGAAGCTGTGAGGTGCACCTGTGTCTTGCACGTGTGGCCTCACAGTGGAAAGGGAGTGTGCACGAATAGCTTTTTTTTTATCAAATCAAATAACAAAATTTTGAGTCGATATCAAATAATAACAATAAAATAGTTCATTTTATAACATTTTTGATGGACATTATTTTTATTAGTTAATTTCTTTTGAAAATTGGTGTTTTTATTTAATTATTTGCATATGAAAAAAAATACTGCAAAACATAATGTTTGGCACCTTTTCAATTTGCTCCTAGTAAGAAACTGCAAAATATTATCTAGGTTTGAAACTTCTTAAAAGTCACTTTTATTAAATGTTCTCTCTGGGTTTGACACTCCTCAAAGGTGATTGTTTAACACCCCTTATACTCTAATCCTTGCCTGGCTCACCAACAAACATGCTGATCCCTCATAAATGGTTGACCTTCAACCCCCCTCACCTTCCTCTCATTTCTGCACCCCAAAAGATAGTTAGCAAAACCATACTGTATTTACAAACACTACAATATTTCAATGCCACGTGGCATTACATTATTGAAGTGTTTGAATGAAGTACAAATAAAGTAAAAATAATAATACATATTTATAAACACTTCAATAATTGATATATTTAATGTCATAATTATTATCATCATTTCTCCTTGTCTGGTATCCCACTCTCTTCTCTCTACACCCCTCCTCTATCATTCTTGTTTTGATTGCTTGCTTTGGAAGTGTTTCATCTTCCATCCTCTAAACATGTCCAAATCATCTCAGTTTATTCCTGGCCATTCTCTCATTCATCTTTTCCACCCTAATTTCATTCCTTACTTCCGTATTTCTCATTTTCTAATTTTGTCTTTCCTAAAATACTTGGTAGGAATTTAATCTTCACCACCTGAAATCCTCCTCTTGTCCCTCAACTCTTGTCGAGATATTTTCGAGTCTCGCACGTCCCTAATCATTACATTAACTTCCAGGACAAAAACCACCTTCTTTAGGTGATGAGGAGCAGTACACAAAAATAAGGAGACTTACTAACTGTAGTGTTATAGTGGATTAATATTAACAATTAAATCCATGTCTGATTGTATTCAAGATTTTAGCCATATTATATTGTAGTAAGTGGATCATAATAAGTTCCATGATAATTGACCGAGTATGCTTTGTGCTAGGACGTGGAGCTCTGACTCGATATGTCATTGTTGGATCTTCAACCAGGTACACTAAGTGCAGTTTCTTTTACCACAACCTGTACACAAGTGCAGTTTCTCTTACCACAACCTGTACACTAAGCGCAGTTTCTCTTACCACAACCTGTACACTAAGCGCAGTTTCTTTTACCACAACCTGTACACTAAGCGCAGTTTCTTTTTCCACAACCAAAGTTTCATGACATCCCGAGGCGAGTGCTGTTATATTTATCCTCGCGCTATCACTTTAGGTTAAATAGTTAACATTGCAATTAACCAGCTCAATAGAGAATATGGGCTAAAATAAAACTGGATGAATTAGATATAGAAAACCTCCGGTTTTTGGTTTCAGCATTCCATTGAATGTCCCTGCAGCTTCTGCCGGAGTCACTGCTGCGCCACCTGTACTTGCACCCATAGTACTCCCTATTCCAGCCTCAATCCCTTCTCCATTGGTGGTCCCGGTACTTCCGACCCCGCCACTAGTTATCCCCACATTACCTCCCCAGTCTCCACCGGCTGCCAAGGCTACCACTGGTAGTGGCTCCTCTGCAGCCATGGATCATGCCATGGCCGCCACCCTCGCTGCTATCAGCATTCCTACACCGCCGCCCACCAAGCAAGGTATGTACAAACCTGCATGGATAGCTATGGTGGAGTTCTGAAAAATGAAAGGAACACTTGATCGAGCAGCGGACCAAACTGGTTTAACATTCATTGTCTTGTACAGTTCATTTCACAATATATTAGCAAAAGCATTCAGCTTTCATGTGGAGGCCATGGGAATGAAGTTATTGAGGAGCATTCTAGCTGTCACCAGAAGAGATAGGATTAGGAATGAAGATGGATGGTCAGGAGTTGGGGTACAGGGGGTACATGAGATAGTAGAGGAAGCTAGGATGAGATGGTATGGACATACAATGAGGATGGAAGGGGAGAGGATTCCAAGAAGATTAATGGATATGAAGTATGTAGGGAAGAGACCGCAAGGGAGACCAAAGGAACAGATGGGAGGAACAGATATCAGCAAGTGTGCAAGTGAGAGGAGGAGAGTGCAGGGGGAAGAATGGTGGAAGGACAGAGGTAGTTAACATTTATAACATTTACATTTTAATAAACAGACTGTAATGACATTGATTTTTCTGTCCTTATTAATATTTAAAATCATATTTTAAAGTAAATATTTTCATTTTTCTTCTTTTCAGTTATTTTAAATTAAATTAATATTTTCTAAACGACAGCCATGTTTTTATTTTTCTTTCTTTTAGCTGCACATGTTCGAAGTATGGTTTATTTACAGGTTGTATCACACAGTATTTAAGAGCAGATGCACAGTTAAGCCATGCCTATTTTTAGTTTTTGCGCTCAGTTAGAATAACCCCAATGGTAGATGGAAAGAAATCAAGTAGTTACCTGGGTTTGAGAGTACAAAACTACAGGGAATACAGACCCAAGCCTTGAAAGATGGCATAGTTGTGTACTCGTCTTCACAGTTATGTATTTTTGTTTCCTCGAGGTATCGTCAAATAAAACAGACGTGTTTTGTACTGGTCTTCATGCAGAGTCTGCCTATTGAATAAACTTATTATTTACGATCAATTTTGTATTTTTTTCTTCCTCATGGTATCTTCAAATAAAACAGATGTGTTTTGTACTGGTCGTCACGCAGAATCGTCATAAGGAATAAACCTAATAGTTACGATCGTAACAAGACCCGACCACAGGCTGGAAACAGCCTATTGGTGGTTCAAAACCAATTATAATAAAAAAGATAAACTTAAAAACCAGACCTCAGACCAGTAATTTAATACTTAACTAAATGTATGAATGTTATAATGAATAGATTATAAGAAAGACTGTTAACATTTAGTTACTATTTGTATTTTTTGTATTATTCCATATGATTTATATTTCCTCTTAATGTCATAATTTTTTCCTAGATTTGATTCAAGATTTGGGGTTTTAAGGTAAGTTGGAGATTCAGATTTGTAAAATAGTGGGTTCAACCCAATTATATATAATCATATTTATGTTAAGTATATAGGTAAACTGTAATGTTAAAAAAAATATATTGAGGCAGCAGTGTACCATTTAGCAATAAACCTTAATTTTATACAGCTGGGAAACTTAACTTCGATATTCCCATCACCAACAAACCAGATAAGATAAGATTGACGCCTATAGCCACTTGGCTGAATTGAAATATTGTAATGAAGCAAGGAGTACGCCAAACTTTAACTTGGCTTTGAAACAAACATCAGCTTCGACTTGGCTTCTAAATCAATTCCGGCTTCAACAATTGCAATGCTGAGACAGTAAAAAATATTGACAGCTAAAATACTGAATTTATGGTAAATTTTTTGCCATTTTGAGCTGTTAAATATGTACATACAAATCACTGCTCATATGGAAAAAATCTGAAGTAACTGAATAGTAAGTTGTGATATAGTACCTTGATTTATCAGGTTAAAACCAAGGATGTCAAACTCAATTCTTTGATATCTTGATACCCTCAAATTGTACTGGTATTGAAAGAGTTGAGAATCGATCTTATTATAATCCTCAATGTAGAACCTAAGAATTGGAATTAAAAAAAAATTGGTGTCATGACATCTCTAGTTAAAATGAAATATTTCAAACAATTGCAATAAAACATTTTCCAAGTGATTTTGGTGCATAAATTTATATAAATAGCCACACGATATTTTTTCAAGAATTAAACAACTAGTAAAAAATACTCAAACTTTGATTCGGCTTTGAGAATATTTTCTCTTTTCAATTTGAATTTGCTTCATATTGAGAAAGTTGACTTCATACATCCCTAAAAAGGTCCAAAATCAATACTTTTTTTTACACTTGCCATCTGGCGTCAATTTGCTCATAGCCATACCCCGCTCAAGTTATAAACAATCATAACCCTCCTTAGTCGAAGGGTATACAGTTAAGTTATTACAATAAATGCAAATTTTACTAATCATACTCGCCAACCATGACATCAATTTGCCCATGGCTATACCAAGAGTCCTTGGCAGTGGCTTTGATTACTCATTACCAGAAACAACACTTATTCATTACTACGTTATTGCTGTCCTAAAAGTGCCTGATGCCTTGCTTGATTTGTAGTCAAACATTTCCCTTGTCACATCACAAATTGTGTGAATATTAGCACACAATGCATTCAAAACTGCTGTGCTTAAAAATTGCTTTATGAACTATTTAATTTAAAGAAACAGCTCGATATGTTTCCCCAATCACTAAAAGTGAATGACATTTACCACTCTAGTGGGAACAAAGAAATTCAAACAAAGGAGACTGGATTGCTGGTGAGGGGGAAATCAAAGATTTACTTTCTGAGATACAAAGTGAGAACTTTTAATATACATTAAAGAAAACCTGTTTACTTTTTTATGTAGGTTTTGTTAAATGAAAGAAGGTACAGGAAAGGGATGGTAACCCTTAGTAAGGAACACAAACAATCTGGCTTCTACAACAAAAAGAACACTGGTCACACTTGACGACATTGTTGCCACTGTAAAAGAGGTAATGTCTGCCCCTTTAAGAAAATCGATTGTTATCTTTTAATTGCTTGACCTAGATATCATTCTATTGGAACTTAACAATGGAAAAGTTTGAAATGTGCACCGCAACCTCCTAAAAGAAGAAACCATAAAACACAAAAAGGATAGTAAAAAGAATAAACTATTAAATAATGATAGAACATTTAGATGGGGACATGTAAAAGGAACAAATAACATAAAGGACAAACGCAGGAAACGAACATTGGATGACTGAATGTATAATATATCTTTTCAAAGAAAACATGACTCTTTGAGCTACTTTTGTTAAATATGAAACAAGCTAAGTGTTCATATCTAAGTGTTACCGATTTCCTTTTCCTCACTTTTGTATTTTATGATTTCCTCTTTTAGGAAGAAGCATTGCATGTTTCACACTTCCTCTTGAAATGTTTCGACAGAATGAAACCTAGATCAAGCAATTAAATGGTAATCTATTTTCCTCAAGTGGCAGTCATAACCTCTTTGTCGAGTGGTAGCAATGTCAAGTGTGAACTTTTTTATTTTTTTCTGTAGAAGCCATATTGTGTTTGTACCCTTTTATGTGTTTCTATCCCTCTTTCCTGTATCTTCTTCCAAATATAACAAATTGAGAACATTGTAGGTTCTTGGTCAACAAACCATTCTGATTTTGGCAGTATAAGTACTATTTTCACCTTCATCCCTCGTCCCCCTGTGCTAATTCACTGCCAAGTTGTTATAGACTCCCTTACTCATACTCATTCTTAGAGAGGGCTCAGAGTGGAATAACATTCATGCATAACTGAAAAAGGAGCATTAGATTCTGGATATTAATGCTATGCTGATGATAGCATGGGTCATCAGTCAGGGGTTCACCCCTCAACCCTCTCCAACCACCTCTAGGACAGAACCTGTTGAACTTTGTCCATGTTAAATGTTTGAAGTTATTGGAATTACCTCGGTGTACGGGTTGGATTGGGCGCATGATTACAACCTTATTTGTTTGCAGATGATGACAGTGGCTCCAACAAGGACTCTGCCCCAGGCAGCAGGAACAGCACACCGGAACCAAAACTGTTTTTCAAGGATAAAAAGGAAGCCATCGAAGCTTTCAAGGACTTATTGAGGGAGCGGGTATGTTTTCATTATTTTCTTTGAATAATTCCAGTGAGGATTAGCAGTGACTTAAAACTATATAACCTGAGGTAACAAGATTAGAAAGAATGCATTTTAGAAACCACATCGACATTGGTCTGGAAAAAGGATACCACTATGATTTTTTTTAAACCTTTATTTAATTGTTTCGGATTACTGAACTTGGGCCTACCTTGTTCTAGTCATAGCAGAGAGCACTAAGCCTGTGTTATTCCTATTTTTAATGTATTTGATTGAACTCTAACATATAAACCACTAAAATGTATAAAAATGAGGTGGCCCAATGGCTAAATAATTTTATAGTAAAGTAAATTGAGAGAACTAAAGAAAAAAGAAAAATAAACTACTAAGAGTAAATTTGATGAAGAAAGCCCACCTAGGGAAAGAGGAAAAATGTGTGAAGAATCCAATGCACAAAGGTGACATCTTCTTCCTTTCTTCTGTCTTCTATAGTAGAAGTAGTCACACACACATTTTAACACAAATAGAATAATATTTCGGCACTGTTGCCTTTATCAAACACAAAGTTCAACGAGGCTGAAGGCGAGTGTACTTCCATTTGATTGAGTTAGTTGCCCTTCTTTTTGTGTTCTCTGTGTTTGACTGAGGGTCAACATTTGTTTATTTTTATAATTTTCTTGTTTCAAACATGTACTTTTGATAACCTCAAAGGTTTTATTATCAATTTTCTACATTATTTTTGACTAATTAATCCACAGTAAATTAACATTTGTTATAATATATCAACTCATTTAACCTTATATAACTAATCCCTAATACATAATTACAAACACTTCACTATTTCGATGCTCTAATAGTATTACTCTTAAAAATTTCAACTCATAATTTAGAATAGTAAATTATTGAATCATGAATTGGGAATTTTTTTTAACCCTTGATCTCAAATATCCTTTGGGACTTAGAAGATATTTTCCGTTTCCAAAGTAACAAGTGCTAAGCTTACCCCTCTCCCCCCCCCCCCTTTTTTTCAGGACGTTCCCAGTAACGCCTCCTGGGACACAGCCGTGAAGCTGATTTCATCAGATCCACGTTTTCCCCTCATGCGCAAGCTTAATGAGAAGAAACAGGCATTCAACGCTTACAAGACACAACGCCTTAAAGAAGAGCGGGAAGAGCAGCGTCAGCGTGCCAAGAAGGCTAGAGAGGACTTGGAGGAGTTTTTGATGACCAGTCAAGATATGAACTCCTGCATGAAGTACTACAAGTGCGAGGATACCTTTGGACACCTAGATGTGAGTTCTGGGAGATGTTTACTGCCGTTGACTACCCCAAGAGGTGACTTTTGTAAGCCTTACTGGCCAGGGAGATGATAATTTCATAAATGCGGAAGATGTTTAAGGAAAGTGTGATAGAAACAAACAAAATTACTTATAATGGGAGGAGGAACCCACAGTTCACATTGTACATTGTTGCCACCAGAATATTTTCACTTAATCTTCTATCACATTTCAGAATTTAAATTCTAATGTTAAAATATGCCTTATATGAGTAGCTGTACAACATTTTATGTGCCAAAAAATAATCACACAAACAATAGCAAACATTTTATTTTGTTGTGCATGCGTGAAATGAAATATATATATTTAGGGGTCTGCGAATCTTCGATAACATTGATATCAATTTATATATTTAAGGAAAACCTCTTTTCACTATTTGAGTTAGTTTGTAATCTCTATTTGGAAGAATCTAGAGGAAAGGTGGATAGAAAACATATAATAGGGAACAAACACAGTACGGTATGGATTTTATTTCCACCTATTCTGTACAAATATTGATATCAATTTGAATTAAAATTTTTCTATTCCTCAAATTAAACCAAACTAGAAAAAAGTGATAGGGTTTTAGAACTTTGCAAATCCCACACTGTGCCAAAAATATGTTAATATATTTTTAATAACAATTCTTGTGAGGTAAAATAAATAAATGCTTATTAATTATTACCAAGTTGACCAGAGTATAAACCAAACTTTTTTTTCCCCCCATTAACAGCCTTAATAAACTTTTTGTATATCCTATAATCACACTCTTGTATAATACATAATAAGTGTGTTAATTTTGAAGACTGATTATATATATTGCAGGGTTGCCACGCACCTAGAAAATACAGGGAATTTTTTTGTGTCTGGAACAAACCGGGAAAACACAGGGAATTTCACAAAAAAGCTAGAATTAACTGGAATTTGTTAATGAATTTGGGCAATACAGTGCTTGCAAGCTTAAAATAGTAGGAACAATATAGACTAAAACTTGTAACTGGAGAACTGAGCAGTTTGATTGGAACACGTCTCATTTATGTTGATTATGCTTACCAGCTCCTCATTAGCTTGAGACAAGTCCTGAATGCAACCGAGACGACTCGTTTGGAAAATGCCGTGCCTTTTTGGGTTCCTCCACTCACCCCCGCCAATACCACAAATGTCTCGTTTCCTCCACCCCCACCCCTCAACTTCATCAAGCCCATGCTGCTGCCAGTTGAATGAATTCATTCTTTGGATTTTGGTGTGTTATTTGTCTGTTGTTTAAAAAAAGATTACTCCAGTTGAAAGATATTGTTTTTGTGGCGTGATGTTTTAAGACTGTACCCTACCTTGCCATTTTGGCTATTTTTAATTTTTTTTAAACTGCCAAGGTATTAATATTGTGTTTAAATCTTTATGGGTTTTAACATTTTTATTACAGTCAACTCCTGATTTAGCGAAAGTGGATTTACCTGGTTGCTGCCGTGGCCCTCCATTACCCCGCTAAATTGAGAGTTGACTATGTGTTTTTTTAATATTTATTACAATATGGTAGGGATGAGGATGGCAGTTTATTAGAGGAAATGCACCTGAATGAGCGACAAAAAATCACATGTTAATTTCATTATTGTATATTATTATTCACGATTTGTGTGGGCTTCTTAGTCTATACAGTACATATACAATAATTAAGATTGGTTAAAATGTTGTTTTAATCAATTAATACATTCTTCTAAAATAAAATAGATACCACATTTAAACTCAAAACTGTATTTTTGGTATTTCCACTTTTTTTCTTCTATTCATTCCATTCAGGGCCTACAGCAAATTTAACCAATTTGTCCTTCTAGAAAATGTATGTCATTCATTTCTCATCCCTTTTTTAAATAATTCTTAAACATGGGTTTACCTGGCACAATAAAACATGCCTCCATTGACAAATTAACACTTTTCATTTCTAAAATAAAATTTAATGTCTCTATAATTATATTTATAAAATCTATTAGGTGTCTGGAAAACACAGGGAATTTTGTAACAAGAAAATAGTTGCAACCCTGTATTGGAATAGTTTATAATCACCAACATAAATGGTGCTCTTTATAGCTTAGCTTTGATAAGGTGAATTATTGTTGCATGAACATGTTGAAGAACTTACATTAATACATGATAAGTAATAACTGAAAGGACCAGTGTCCAAAACTAATCTCTTATTTTTTGTATAATATGTAACTATACCTCAGTTTTAGCTTCTGTGGTGCTGACTGACAGCTCACAGCTGACTTCTGACGACTTTGAAAAGCTACCAGACCAAATTATGTATCCCTACGCCAAACCATATGATCTGCAAAAACCATGTCTTTATCAGTTGTCACTTCTGACAGTCAAAATTTAGGTATATACCTAACTGTTGACTGTCAGAAGTCAGCTGTGAGCTGTCAGTCAGCACCACAGAAGATAAAACTGAGGTATATGTAACTTTAGTATATTTCATTAGGGTTATGATTCAATTCTGTTTGTTCCAGTCAACAAACAATAAAACCAGCGAAAGCAAGGACAGGGGACTGTATTCGATAGTAATAGCTTACCCCATCCAATTTGAGGTTCACCGACAATGAAGGCCTACCTTGTGGGTTGCTGGGTTAGAAAAGGAAGGAATGGGAAACAAGGGGCCTCAGCGGCATCTCTCAAACTCTTACTGTGGTTTCTTGATAAAAGAGGCCACTTTAGGGCCTGTAACACTCGACTTGCACATGGACAACAATATGTGCAGCATTTAGTTCCCCCATCATGGCAGACACCCTATGTGAACTGAACTACACACTCTCCAAAAGACAAAAGACCTTCCTTCCACCTCCCTTTCAACTCTCAAAAACGATGGGACACTCTCCAAAATGGCGGCAAACATCCGAAGACTAAACAACAAATACAAAACCAAAATAAATAATGAACTCTATCAAAAGAAACTAGGTTAAACAAATTATTACACAAAAGCTATTTTACAATATTAAATTTATACAGTTCAGCGACTGAACAGGTTCATTCATTATTTGAAACTCGCAAATAATATTTGCTTTGATTCAAACTAAAAAAACCTGCTTCGCAGATATTTAATATTTTTATTAGGGATGGACGAGAATCTTTTTTTTTCTTTGGGACGGGGAATGAGTCAAATTATAAGGATTCTGGATGGGAACAGGAAATTTTAAAATTACACTTTAGAGTAATTTTATATTAAAAATATATTGATTTCTAAACTAATATGGTAAGACTTTTAAAAGTTATAATATTATTAAAACCTGCTTCAGTGGCCGCATGGTCTAAGGCATCACTCTCGCAATAGACTAGACTGCCGATGACAAGAAAATTGTAGTTCGATCCACGTCGGGTGTACTAAGGGTGGTTTTTTCCTAAATGGTTTCCCACACTATCCACACAAATGTGGGTACACCTCCTCTAAATTCAATCTTCCTCATTTCTATCACACTAGAGTAATTATTATATAGACATATAACTGGAACAGGTAATAAGACGTGGTGCTAAAAAACATGGTTAAAGGTGATAAAAATATTAAAAAATAACATAGTAAAATAGAGGTGTGAAAATAGCATTTTTTTAATCAAATCTATTAACAAAATTTTGAAGTAATATCAAATAGTAAATTATATTACCTTATTGATGGAAATAATTTTATTAGTTAATTTCTTTTGAAAATGTTGTTTTATATTTAATTTATTTGAAGAGTGCAAAATCACCACAAAAATAATGTTTGGCACCTTTTCAATGTGCCCTAAGTATGACACTGCAAAATGTTATCTAAGTTTGAAACCTCTTAAAAGTTACTTAAAAACCTAAAATGTGATCTATGTTTAGTAGTCCTTATACTCTACTCTATGTCTGGCTCGCCAACAACAGACACACTGAACCATCTTAAATGGTTGACCTTGGCAAGCTCTTCTGTCCTTCTCTAAATCTTTCACCCTTTTTCACTTGCTGAAACCAACAAATAACTGTTGATAGACAGAGCACAATAAGCCCCCATCTTCCAACTTGCTTGTCTCGCTACAAGTGGTAAAATAACCCCCTCCCAGCCACCAAGTTTGCTAAAGAACAAAGAAGAAGCTGCTCTACAAAAGAGATTACTTTTCTGGAAAGGGTCAATTCAGCCCCAATGGGAATTGATAAATTCCTGACCTTTTCCCAAGGTTTCAGGATACCATCCACCCCTAATTTTGATGTTATTTGATAATTTTATTTTAATGAGAACTCACTATTTCACTGTAACTCACCAACACAACTCATTGGCTGTCTGGCATCAGGTTTGGCGCAATGTGTCCGAGTCTGACCGCCGTGACATCTATGATGATGTAGTGTTCAGCTTGGCCAAGCGGGAGAAAGAAGAGGCGAAGACCATGAAGAAGAATAACATGAAAAAACTGTCCGAGATCCTTGATGCCATGACCAACATTAATCATCGTACCACTTGGCAGGAGGCACAACAGATGTTGTTGGACAACCACACCTTCTCAAACAATGCCAACTTGCTAGGTAAAGTCCACGTGCTTGTTAATCTCTAGGTTAGATATGTGTACTTGTTGACCTAGGCACGGTTCATGTGCCTGTTTTCCTCTAGGCACTGTACATGTGCTTGTTGACCTTTTAGGTATTATGAAATTTTGAATTATTAACACATTTCCGTATACCTAATCACAAAAACAGGTTAATTCAATTTGACTAAATAGTTAAATAAATCAAGCCAATATGGTTTAAAGTGTTGCATATTTATTTAAGTTATTTCAAATATTCACTAGGGATGGACAAGACTGACATTTTTATACCGAGACGAGAACGGGTCGGGAAATGAGTCAACATATTGGGACGGGAATGGGAAATTATAAAAATTACGCTTTAGAATAACTCAAGATTAAAAATATATATATTTTTTCAAACTAATATGGTAATACTTGTAAAAGCTTTGACATTATTAAATATAACATAAATTATATATCATAAAACATAATAATATAGATATAGGTGTACGAATAGTATATTTTATTGAAACAAATAGCAAAATTTTGAACAAATATTGAATTTTACAAATTGAATAATTAATTTTTATGCATTATATTTATTAATCTCTTTTGAAAATTGTGTTTTATATTTAATTATTAGAAGAGTGCAAAGAATTTAAAAAAATTACCCTTTTTAAATGGGTTTTGGTTTGAAACTTCTTATATCTTAAATGGTCTCTATTTTAACACCCCTTAAAGGCTATCTAGGTTTGAAACACCTTAAATATTCTTTAGATCTAAAACTCCTTAAAGGTTATCTAGGTTTGAAACCCCTTAAATATTCTTTAGGCTTAAAACCCCTTAAATGTTATCTAGGTTTGAGACACCTTAAATATTTTAGGTTCTGACCCCCTTAAGAATTATCTCGGTTTTAAACCCCTTAAATATTATCTAGATATGAAAACCCTTATATGTACCCAAGGTTTGTTACCCTTTAAATTTTCTCTATGTTTGAAACCCCTTGAAATTTTTCTCTGTTTTAAGCCCCTTTAATGTTCTATAAAATTGACACCCCTTAAATGTTATTTAGTTTCAAACACCTGTAATCTCTACTCTTTGTCTGGCTCCATAACAAAAGCAGGCTGATGCTCATAAATAGTTGACCTTGGCAAACTACTCTTCCCCCACCTCTAATTTCTATGACCCAAAAGATGGTAGAGTATAATATATCTCTCTGTCCTTCTCTAAATCTTTCAAGCCTTCTCGCTTGCCGAACCTAACAAATAACTGTTGATAGACAGAGCACACTGACTCACGAGCTTCCCAACTTGTTTCTCTCACCACTGCCAGTAAAATACACACTCTCCTCTATAAGTTTGCTACTAAACAAAGATGGCTGTATCCAATAGAGATTGAGCCAGTAGTACCTGCTGAAACAATAAGTGGGATTTATTTCCCTCCAGACTCTTGGGAATGAATAGATTCAAGACATTTCCTGAGCTTTCAGGATCCCATCCACCCTTAATATTCACATTTACTTTATTTAATTGTCTGCTAAAACCAAATAAAAATATCCTTTTTCAAGAAATCATCACAAAATTTCATTCAGTCAAGTGTCATCTTGATCGGTTATTACTTATTTGTGCGAGCACTTTATACTTAGTACTCCTAAACAATATATCAAAGATGTAGGCAAACTTAATATGTATTGCTGGCTGAGTTCATTAGTGGCAATATCCAGGCTTGTGCAGTGTATGAGTAATACGTATACACTTGAACTTTTCGCTGAATAAAAGTGAGCCAAAGTGCAGGAATAAATGTTGAAAAGTGGTAAAATAAATTGTTCTGATATGTTTTTCTTATAGTTAATATTATAAAATATATTTTGTATTTAGATCTTACAACATTTCCCTCATAAATGTCCTTAAAACTGAAGTGGGAACCATCCAAGCACAATTTGTGTGTAATAGTCTACTAAAACTATACAATACTGAGTATTAGTAGGCATGGCAACAGTGTGTCTACCAGCTTCAGACGGTCCATAAGTGATCCAGTTTTAATTGTCCATATGGATTAATATCTTAATTCCATGAATTCTAATATATTATTTAACCCACATAAAAAAGTGTTACCTAATTTATAGTGTATGCAGTATGCATAAATTATAACAATAAAAATATAAATTTAAATAGTCACCATTATCTGTAAAGAATTATTACTCTAAAAAAATCACATTCTATCTGCGATATTAATCTCTCATTAATAGTTTGAACTTTGAACAGAAAAGCGACTTTACAAACAAGCAAATATTTTTATCAACTTTATGATTTTTTTATTTTCTATGATGAAATGTTGAAATTTATTAATTAAATGTGAAATATGTTGAAATTTGTGATAAAACCAGTAAACATCAAATATCGCTAACATTTCTGGTATTAAAAACAGATTCCAAAGTTTAAATAATTTGTTTGAAATTTAAAACCACCCTTTAAATGCACTTTTTTTAAAAAAATTGCATTTTTCACAATCACAATCTAGTCATCATCAACATCAACTTTTTCGGCCGGGTCAGTCGGGTCAAATACCTCCATCTTTACTCTTCCACCACTCTGCCTCCTTTACTTTCTTCCATTCTTCTCCTCTCACTTGCACACTTCCTGTTATCTGTTCCTTCCATCTTTTTCTTGGCTTCCCTTGCGGTCTTTTTCCTACATACTTCATTTCAACATTTCAGGTCTCTAGTAATACATCTGTACTTTGCTAGTACAGTAGAGTTTCTGTCATTTATTGCATTACAGTACTGTATTTGTACTGTAGATTAATAAATTCTAACAAACCTTATTTCATACCTATTTTGCACTTCTATTTATGATAATTTGGATTTGTTTCTCTCCCCTTCCCCCTCCTCCTTCACCTGTTTCCGTATTATCCGACATTTCGGTAATCCGACCACCTGTGGGTCCTGTTTATTGAGAGATATATGTACCCGTTAATAACTTTTATCGACAATGTTCTTTATATTTATTTTGACTCACATCATCAACATGGCATAGATTTTCTTAATTTTAATCATTTAAAAAGTTGTTAAATTTTTTATCATTAGTTTTCTTTACTCACAGGGACAGTTATGTGAAGGAATTTAATAAAATAACAGACAGAAATTTGAAATTTATAATTAAATATTAAACCGTCATGTTAATTTGTTGAAACCATTAATTAATTAATAATTACTTGGTTTGGAGTCCTACTTCATTTTGTGTGTATGTTCTCTTAAAATAAAAAGCACTAAATTAGTATTTTTAATCTATATTTTATATATTTTTAGTGGTCGGCAAAGCTTTGATAATATCAATAGCGATTCATATTAATATTATTCAAATTGTATCTTCTCATTTGTTGTGGTAGTTGTATTATATTTGGAAGAAGGTACAAGAAAGGCGGATAAAAACATATAAAAGAAACAAACACGATGGAAAAAACAACCAACACAGTTCACACTTTACATTGCTGCCTCTTGAAGAAAATCAACCATTCCCCTGACCTAGGTTTCATTCTATCGGAACTCATCAGGGAGGAGTGTGAAACACGCAATGCAACTTCTTAAAAGAGGAAACAAAAAAACACAAAAGGGGGAAAAAGGGATTCGGTAAAAAATGATAGGACACATAGAAAGGAACATGTAAAAGCAAAAATATAAATGAAAAACACAGGAAAAGGACATTGGATACGAATATATTATATATTTCTATAAGTAAAACTTAATTTTCGCTTTATGAGCTAACTCTATTATATTTGTTAGAAGGTACAGGAATGGTGGGTAGAAACTAAGAAACATGTGGGCAGTAACAATTGATTTTCTTAAAGAGTTGTCCAACTGCAACAATGTATAATATGAACTGTGCTCTTCTTTTCATTATTAAAACCATATATGTGTTTATTCCTTTTATATGTTTATATCCACCTTTCCTGTATCTTCCAAATATAATATTATTCAATTTGATAACTTGAATCAAATCAAACTAGAAAAAAATCGATTAGGTTTTATTTTAGGCTGTTGCAAATCCCAAAATTTACCTAGAATCTGTTAATATATTTTTAATAACAATTTTTGAGAGGTAAAGTAAATGCTTATTAATTACTACTGTTGCTACCCCCCTTTCCGTGGGCCTAATCTGTCAGGAAAACTTGCAGGAAAGGATAGCAACAGCAGCAAAATATATGTGTGGGTTTGTAATTTATAGAAGGTTTTGATTTTTAGGGTTTATTGTTATCACTACGAGCTACTACAAAACTGTGATGTTAAAAAGATAAAGACTTTGACTTAAAAGCTCGTGAGAGAACTGCCTTAGTAAGGAATACCAAACCAATGACCCAACTGACATCTCCACAGATTCAAACCCTGTACCCTGGGCACGACACCCTCCAGCACAAGTAACCAATGACTCGATGTTCAAAACCACATGGCCCCGAAAATGGGCAGAATGACCCCACTGAATAGAGTCAGGGCTCGATAGCTCTAAAACAGAACCGTTTATACTTCAAATCGGCCCACTTGCCGAGACACTGAGGACAAGTTGTTTAGAGTTTTACCGGTATCTAGGGATGGGTTGTGAAATCACAACCTGCTCCTTTGTCACTGCTCCTCTGACGTCACATTCACAACCTGTTCCTGACAGAAGAAAGGAGCTGTTCCTTTTTGTCACAGGTCAGTTTGAAACGTTAAACCTATTACTGTATTCCCATTTGTTTTCTCCGAGCTTCTACTGTTTTCTCTCAGTCGAGACTGGGTCGTTACAATATTGTACGGTAGATGGCAGCACAAAACAGCTACGTATTAGAAGTGTTTATCAACGCTTGGCATTGCTCCTCGTCTCTTTGTCACAGGCAGCGCTGGAACAGGTCCAGAGGAACCTTGCTCCTCGTCTCTGTGACAGGCTGCACTGTAACAGGTCTGGCGTAACCTTGCTCCTCGTCTCTCTGTCACATGCAGCGTTGGAACAGGTCCAAAGTAACCTTGTTCCTCGTCTCTGTGACAGGCTGCGCTGTAACAGGTCCGGAGCAACCTTGTTCCTTTATGCTCCTGAGATATTTTGGAGCAGTCGTACAGTAGAAAGGAAGTGGATACGTTGTGTTCTTGTCATAGCGTTGAGATCAGGTCCAGTGCAACCTTACTTATCTATAATAGGCTTAGTTTATAGATGGTTTGGGGAGTCACAAATGAGTTTTTAGGAGGAAAGCTTTTGTAGTAAAGAATAATATTTCCACAATACAAGTACAGTATGTAATGTATTCGCACAATAAATTGTTACGTTAATGTTGAACATTGAAAGGGCCCACTTGGTGATCAAATGATTCAAGGCAAGGTTTAGCAATCTACGGCCCACTGACTGGTTTTATTTAGCCCACAAAATATTTAGAAAACAATTGTGTTCAATAGAATTAATAACTAATTGCTACATGAAAAATGTAAAGTTGAACTTTTTTTTTCGAATAGGCCCAACAATTATTATTTTTTAAACACATATGGCCCACGATATCAAAAAGGTTGCAGACCCCTAGTCTCTGGCGTTACTCTTGCGATAGACTGAACTGCCGATATAGGGAGATTGGGGTTCGATCCCGGTTGGTTGCAATGAGGGTGGTTTTACGTAAATTACGTATATTCCACTCTCATTTCACACAAATGTGGGTGCACTTCCTCTAAAATCAGCCATCTCCGTCCCTAACAAATTAGCGCAATTAGTGCATATGGCTATAAACCGAACGGGCAGTAGACACGATGCTTAAAAAAAATTAGGCTGGGAGTAGTTTTGTATATAGGAGCTGTGACAAAAAGGAGCAGGTAAAAGGAACAGGTCCAGTGGTGGAGCAGTAGCAGATTGCTCCTGCTCCACTAAAGGAGCAGTTTTTCCCATCCCTACCGGTATCGCCCTAATCTTTACTAACTCATCATAGTAGTTAACTAGACCAGTTCTTTCGCTCACTTCTTTCAACGTCATTATGTTGGTTTTATACAAACGTCCCAATCTAGAGCAGGGCAATTACACTACCATAGTTACCGGAAAATAAACCACACCTTTTCCCCATACACATCACACAGCCTTTATAAAAAAAATACTTGATAAGTCTATAAGTGCACCTTTGGGTAATATGTAACATTTGTGTTAACTTTGAGGACTGAAGATATATATTGAATAGTTTATAATTCCCACAACAGATGGTGCTCTTAACCACTAATCTTTGCTGAGGTAAACTTTTTGCATGAACATGTTTAAGAACTTACATTGTCATGAAACTTACTGGACAAGGATCCCAAAACTTATCTAATGTTTTATAGGACTAGAATCCAAAACTTATCTAATTTTTTGTATAGTGGGCAACTCATTTTATTAAACATAATAATTTTAACATATTTAACTAGGATGTGATTCGAATTTGATATTTGATCAAAATTTGTGATTGCTATTTGCTTTGATTCAAGATTCAATTAAAATTCAAAAATCTTTCTTCACAGATATATATTACAGTATTTTTTGTTATTATTAAAAACAAAATTTTGTATAAAATTCATTAATTTTTTAAAGTTTAGATTGAAATTTGTAGACCTTAGTTAACATTGATTATAATTCATAACAACATAGAAAGTAATCTATTTTATTCATAACTTTGCTCTCTCCAGGGCTTTTTTTGCAATGAAAGTTTTGAATTTCTCTTAGAATATTTTTCACGTGACTTAGTTCAAAATTTTGCGGACCATTGTAAAAAATATGTATACCAGCAATATTGAGATTTTACCAATAATTCTAATTCACAATTAATTGTATTTGTGTTGTAATTTTCACTATTCGATTCAAAAATATACATAGTAATGTTGGTCTGGTGGGTACCGGCCATGTGCTTCTTTTCATACTAGGCATTGGCCATATGCTTGTTGACTTACTATGTACCGGCCATGTGTTTGTTGACATACTAGGTACTAGCCATTTACATACTAAATACCGGCTCATACTTGTTGACATACCAAATATCGGCCGCATGCTTTTTGACATATCAAGTACCAACCTATGTTTGTTGACATACTAGGTGTTGGCACATTCTTGTTGAGATAATAGGTACCAACCACCTGCTTGTAGATCTACAAGGCACTATAAACTTTCTTGTTGACTTGCAAGGCACCATACACGTGTTTGTTAACCTTATAAGCACATTTTATCTGCTTTTGACTTGTTAAGCGCAGTTTGTGTGCTTGTTGACCTGCTAGTTACAGTACGTGTACTTGTCATCCTGCCAGGAACAGCATGTATGCCTGTTGGCTCGCTAGGCACAGTATGTATGCCTATTGGCTGGCTAGGCACAGTATGTATGCCTGTTGGCTCGCTAGGCACAGTATGTATGCCTGTTGGCTCGCTAGGCACAGCATGTATGCCTGTTGGCCTGATAGGCACAGTATGTATGCCTGTTGGCTCGCTAGGCACAG
>CABFWB010001305.1:38592-62927 GCA_902151455.1 Timema bartmani
CTCGATTCCGATTCTAAAAAAAAAAAATAAATCAAGCACCCAACCTATAAAAAAATAATCAACTTCATAACATACCAAAAACTAAACAACTTTCATAGTAATACAAAAAAAAAACCTCAATTTTAATTTTAAAAAAATCAAATTTACCAGGTATCAAAATAATAAAATAATTATGAATTACACTATATTAAACATGTATTATTACCTACAAATTAAGCCTCATTGAATCAAACATTTCTAAATAATAAAAAGTAAAACACTTATAATAAACAGTTGTTGAGAACACAAGTCTATTCAATTAACCAAATAGGACCGTTAAATGAAAATGCACTGTTTTGAATTAATGACATTGGAAAGAAAATTTTAAGTACTATACTGGTAGCAACTTAAAATACTTTAGTAGGGCAGGGCTACTTGAAAAAAAAAATTTTTTCTGTAATTATTATTTGTCAAATAAAAGAGACAGTCAAAAACTATTTTTTTAATATTTAATAATAATTGTTACTGTACAGAAAATCTAACATGCCTAATACCCTACTCCCCCCTCAATGCGAAACTTGGACTCAACCATTTCAACCAACACATGGTCGCTTGAAACTTTAATCTCCCCGTCTTATAGACATTCACTAAACACACTACTTCAAAACTAAAAATCAGAACAAAAAAAATTAATATAAACTTGAAATTAATACAATAAATTGCGGATTTTATAGTGGAAAGAAGAACGCATTTCACACATTACAAAAATATAAAGTTGTCCGCCATAACTGATCTTACGCACATTAGCTCGCCAGAAATTAGTGATGAAGTGTTTTAAAATTTTATAATCTTGATTTTCTTTTTATATTAATAATTAGATTGATTTTTTAACAATTAAAATGGTAACAATATTAAATTCATTGAATATATATCTACACTAAATACCTAGAGACCCTGATTTGTGGTAAATAAAACCACTGGATTTCGTTAAATAAAAAGTTGGATTTCGGTATAAAAAGTCGGTAAATAAAAGGGTAAAACCATGATTTTCGGTAAATAAAATCGGTAAATAAAATTACTTGATTTCGTTAAATAAAAAGTTGAATTTCGGTAAATAAAAGGTAAGACCCTGATTTTCGGTATAAAAAGTCTCAAGAGGTTTTTTTAAGGTAATGGTAATCAATTAACACAAACAGCTTGGAAAGTACTTGCGCTGAATTATTTTATAAGACAAAAATGTTCATACTTTTTTTCAACATACTTCACGTCAATCACCAAAGTACAAAGACAACATTGTTTCCAAATTTTCGATTTTCAAGCTAGGGCGCTTGTCTGACATAATATTGGAATATGCTGAAAATACACGTTCACTGTAAACAGTATTATTTTTATTGTTTGTCCAAGTCTTGGAATGGTTTCCGATGTCAGCAATGTTTTTTTATTTATTTGCGTTTAAATAGAAAAAATGACCATAATTCGCGTTTAAATGGACAAATCGACAATTTCGCGAATAGATTTTATTTCGTTTTATTTCGCGTTAATATTTTCACTCAAAAATGCCACAATGATGTTTAATTATGTTTTTATGGCAATTTTAATGTGCTAAGTAAAAGTTCGTAAAAACACAACTCGCGAAGCCTCGCGAAATATCGGTGTCTCTATAAATACCTCTTTTCACTTTTTTGAGTTAATTGTATTATATTTGAAAGAACACAGGAAAGGTGGATGGAAACATATTAGGAACGAACCCAATATGGCTGTTCTGATGAAATTAAGAACACAGTTCACACTTTACATTGCTTCCATTGAAGAGGTAATGGCTGCCTCTTGAAGAAAATCAATCGCTACAGCCCAATCCCCCGACCTAAGTTTCATTTTATCAAAACTCATCAGGAGGGAAGGGGGGTAATGTGCAACGCAACTTTCTAAAAGAGAAAACCAAAAAACACTAAACACTAATGGGAGGAAAAGCTAATTTGTAAAGAATTATATACTTTGATAGGAACGTGTAAAAGGAATGGGCCTAATATAAAGGACAAAAACAAGAAATTTCCTTTTTCTATATAGCCAAATCTTTGATAAAAAAAAATTCACTCCTACAACAGTTAGCACAGGTTTTTTTTTCTAACAGTTTCATTTTGGATTCAAAAAAGAGTAATTTAGTGTCTGTGTAAAGTGTATTCCCTCTTCTCTTTTTGTTTAGTAAAGGCAACTATGCCAAAATATTACTAGATTTTTATTAAAATTTATGTGTAACCCTTTGAGTGCCAACGTCGCTCAGAGTGATGCACAAAATATTTGCTAAAATAGTCAGCGTCGCTCACAGCGATCCCATGTTTTAAAGCATTATTAGTTCAGTATTAAGTCAACAGATAGGGTAGATTTTATTTCCATTGCATTATCGTATGTTCAAGCTACTTTTATTTGTCTTTGCACTTAGAATTTTGATAAATCAGGAACATGAAAATTATTTTCTAACTTTATGAGTTTTACCTTTGTCCTTGTTTGTAAACATGGCTACTAAGAGGAAAACTGTGATTCAAGACACAGAAATACTTGGAATATTTATTGATAGCTCAAGCGAGAGTGATCAATTTGTTAGTGATTATGAAAGCAGTGTTTCTGAATTTGTAAATAATGAAACTGAACAGGAATTATATTTTGGTGAAATTGAAAGATCGGAACAAGTATGAGTGGCAGCTGACATTGATAAGGCGAGTGTGAATACGAGTGATTCCTATAAGGATGAAATAAATCTTGAAGATGCGGATAATCCACCCCACCCCAACCTCTTCATATCTATGCAGAAATACTAGGTTTGAAGTACCCCCCCACCCTCCCTCTGATTCCAAGCCAATTATTTATTTTAGACTCTATTTTATTATAACCCTGCTAAAGTTTATGGTCACTGAAACAGCTGCTACGCATAACCCAATTTTAGCATAAAATCTAAAGTTAGTTTTCTCTTGTAAACTTCCTTTGCACGTTGTAGCCTTCCCACATTTTTCCTCTTTCCCAGAGGTAGCTTTCTTCATTAAATTTACACTTATCAAGTTATTTCTCCTTTTTTTTCATTTTTATCAATTTCCATTATTATAAAAAATATATTTGAAGTTCTGATACTTATTAAGAAATTGATATTAAAAGATTTTTGAATATTTGCATCCCCTTAGAATTTAATGAACAAAAAATTGTTTATTCAAAAATTTGTGTTTGTTGTTTTGCGTATTATGTTTGTATTATTGTAAAGAAAATAAACCAAATTATTTGCATCTGCTAAAGGGCAAATTTGCCCAGCCCTAATAAAAATAATATTGCAATTTTGAAATCTTATACCTTTGACTGTAAACTTTAAATAGTATACCTTTGCACAAAAGATAAAAATAACCGGAGAGTTAAACATGCTAATTCAAACACATCTTATCCCTTTAATCTAATGAAACATTTGTTTCAAAACCAGCACATCTATTTCCCCATAAACTCAAATCATCTTGTTTTAAATGCCAATTACTAGAATTCACATTAGTCAAGTCTATATAAAAAAGAAATTTTATTCCTCTTTATTTTAAGTTGTCTGTAAAAATAGTAATTTGTTCTAAAGAAAAAAAATCTAAGAAAAAACAAGGGGTTTTATTAAGAAAATAGGGTTAGCTCAGTTCCTTGTTTAGCTTGTAAAAACAATGTTTCCAATTATTAATTATTACTGATGAATGTTTTATTCAAATATTAAAGCATATTTTTTGACATATTGCAATGGTTAGAGAATGAGAGTGTGTATATTATGCATAATTGTGGAATCACTATGACATGATATTTATGTTGAATGGCTGGAAGCAGAGGTGGGGATAGAAACATTTCTCTGTAACTTAAACGATGCTATGAGTATAAGTGTTAAATTTGGAACTAACAAGTTTTAATGCCTGTAACATTTTTATTTTATTTTCATATTTTCTCCATTGGGTGTCTCAACTTTTTTTTATTTACAGGGTCAACACCTTTGGACCTGTTTAAATTCTACGTTGAAGATTTGAAGTCAAGATTTCATGATGAGAAGAAGATTATTAAGGAAATTTTGCGTGAGAAAGGATTTGATGTACAGGTGTGTTGCCAAAACTGTTTGATCGCATCAAATATTCAAGAACATGTTTTTGTGAGACATGTGGTATATCCCCCCCCAACAGTTATATTTATCCAAGAAAAAATTTGGACACTTTATTGAGGATTTTTTAAGTAACTCTTTGAGACAAACCTATTCACTTCACACTGTTACCACTGGACAGAAAGGAACACAACTTCACACTATTACCACTGGACAGACAGAAACACGCTTCACACTGTTACCACTGGACAGACAGAAACACGCTTCACACTGTTACCACTGGACAGACAGAAACACGCTTCACACTGCTACCACTGGACAGAAAGGAACACACTTCACACTGTTACCACTGGACAGAAAGGAACACACTTCACACTGTTACCACTGTACAGATAGAAACAAGCTTCACACTTCCACCACTGGACAGACAGAAACAGGCTTCACACTGCTACCACCGGACAGACAGAAACACGCTTCACACTGCCACCAGCAGACAGAAGGAAACACGCTTCAGACAGACAGAAACACACTTCACACTGTTTCCACTTGGACGCCTCATTTAGAAAATTCCCCTTACTTAAGCATAAATTATATATTAATGACACAATTTACCTTACTTTAAAGACAGGTAGCTTAAATGGATGTGTAAGACTAAGAAATGTATTTATACCTTAAGGATAAAAATTCCATTTTGTCAAAAACTCTTTTTTTATATGTAACATACAAATTCTGTTCAACAAATTTTCATATTCAAAAAAGCATATAAAACTAGATTATGTCAAATAAAAATCTTTTTAATACTCTTTATTGAAATATTGTAAAATCCCAGCCACACACATGACTAAAAGTTTCTTTTCCACCTGACCTGTTTTTTACTTGATGGTTTTAGGTGAACACCTCATTTGAAGAGTTTGCTACAGTGGTGTGTGAAGATCGACGCTCAGCCACGCTCGACGCAGGCAATGTAAAGCTCACCTACAATGCTTTCCTGGAAAAAGTGAGTTTTGGGTATTAGCTATATTGGGGATATACATATCCAAAGCAGGTTTTTTTTATGTTCATATTAAATCTCGAATCGAAACAAACATTATTGGTGAATTTCAAATAATTATCAAATCGAATCATAGTTAAATATGCTAAAATTATGATGTTAGATAAAATATCTCTTTAAAGAAAACCTCTTTTCGCTTTATGGGGTAATTGTATTATATTTGGAAGAAGGTACAGTAAAGGTGGATATTAACACTTCCATTATATATTTGGATCCAATGTCCATTTTCTCTGTTTGTCTTTTATATTATTCCTTCTACATATTCCTATTTAAGTGTACTATCATTCTTTACCAATTTATTTCTCTAGGAGTGTGCGAATAGGTCTATTTATTGAATCAAATATCAAAATTTCAAACAAATACCGAATAGTACAAATCAAATAGTAGATTTTTCTTACTTGTTTGATAAAAATAATTTAAATTTGTAAATCCCTATTGAAAATGTGGCTTTATATATAAGTATGCAAAATGCTAAAATTTACTTCAAAACATTGTTATTGGAGCTGGTATTAATAAAAACCGATTGAATTTTTTTTTTAAATCAGGAAATTGAGAGGCACTTTTGATCCAGTTTTTTAGACCAGTTTTTAGACCTAAATCAAATTTTTTAAATTTTATGATATTTTAACGATATCAGTTTTGATGTTCATACTGTAGGATTACTTATTGGTTATTTGTTGAAATTAGTAGAGATTTAACGTTGTACACATTTTCCTTTATTAATTTCACTTGCAGTATTGTAAGTTTAACATTAAATGATAAAGTTTTTATTTGTTTTTTTAACTGATGAGGAGAACCTGAGCTAGTGCTGTTACAGACTGACATTTTCTCTTTATTACTATACACACAAATTGCTTGTATATTACTTCTTGAACCCCTTGTCTCCAGTGTTAAAACTAACTAATAGGAGAACTCCTGACAATCTGATGTTGAGAGGGGTCCAAAACAGAATGATTAGAATATGTTTTTGAAATAAGTTTAAATTAAAAAATTGCCTGGAGAGTGCTTAACTGGGCAGTGTAGAGATTATATTTCTTTATATTAAAACATTAGTATTATTAGAAAGGGTAAAATAATGGGGTTATTAATAAACAAGTTCATATTTTGATTCTTTCATCGTATCTATTATTTAAAAGTGTAGTTCTCATTTTCTAATATGCAAGGCCTACTTTTGTTTGTATGATAATTAGTACTCAACCCAAAGTTTAGTTAAAGGCTTACTAGGTAAATTAGGAGTGCAGTAGTTTCCTGTTTCTTTCCTCACTTAGCCAAGCCCACCAAAATACATACACGAAGCGATACATTCACTCCATTCATCACAGGGATTGACTGTATACTGAATGCTATTACTAGTCTCACTCAACCCACTCCTACTTTCATATTATACAACAAGAAATTTAATAAAATAACACAACAGTAATGAATGGTAAAATTAGTTCTTGACCCCTTTAAATGTTCTCTAGGCTTAACCCCCTTTAAATGTTTTCTAGGTTTAAAACCTTTTAAATGGTATTTAGGTTTGACACCCCTTAAATTTTATCTAGGTTTGACACGCCTTAAATGTTATCTAGGCTTAGGTATCTAGGTTTGACACCCCTTGAATGTTATCTAGGTTTGACACCCCTTAAGTACTTTAAACTTTGGTATCTAGGTTTGAAACCCCTTAAATGTTATCTAGGCTTAACACCCCTTAAGTACTTTAAACTTTGGTATCTAGGTTTGAAACCCCTTAAATGTTATCTAGGCTTAACACCCCTGAAATAGCTTCTTGGTTGTAAACCTTTTAAATGTTTTCTAGACCTGACACAAATATTTGTATCAGGCGGGCATCACAAAATTAAACTTTGGCATGGACAGATTCGGGCGGGCATTTCATTTTGCAAACAACTTTGTCACAGGCCTATTAAATTTCAAATGACAAGTTAAAACAGTCATATTTGATTTAAAAAAAAATTGAAATGGTTAGTTTATGCTCAAGAATTTATCATTAATACTAGAGCAAATTTTGCTTTGCTTTGTGAAAGTTGTGTCCCTAACAAATCTGGCTAGTAATAATAAATTAAAGAACTATAGAGAAAACTTATTTAAATTAAATGTTCGCAAGCATAGGGGCTAAGAATCTCAATGTGGAAATGTTGAATTTGTTATGTTGTTGGCATTGACAGAGAAAATTAAATCGTAGGAATCTTGATTTTGCTATGTTGTAGACTTGTAACCTGTGAGAACCGTTATCGTAGTTTTGTTGAAAGCAAACATAATAATTTACGAATTAATAAAAAATAATACTTACCTTTGTTTTATATTAGTTATATTAAAATAATTCAACTATGAATATCAGTTAAACATTTTTTTTTTTCAAAGTTTGAATTAGAGGTTAGTGCTAACATGGTATTATATTTAAGCTTATTAGGTTCTTGAGATGCTCGATCAAAATACGGGCATAAAAAATACTCAGCCGACATTTCGGGATTTTTAGGTGCCCAATTTATTGCCCGAAATTTCAGGTGCCCGGCCACTCCTACTTGACACCCCTTGTAATCTCTTATGTCTGGGTCACCTCCCTGTGACAACAACAGACTGACAAGCACTCAAATGGTTGGCCATGAAATATGGTAGAGTAGCTATTTATCTCCTTCTCTAAATGTTTCATTTCAAGCACTTTCACTAGTAGACCGAGCACAAGGAGTCACCGTGGCTCCCAACTGCCAACTGTTCGTCTCTCCATCTTTTATAAAAAAAAACCTTCCCCCTTCTTCCAACCCTAAGGGGCCGTTCTCTTTATGTTGGAGGCGCTATTGACTACTATTTACATAGAACTGTTCACAAATATTCCGACCTGATAAAAGTGTTGTTTCGGAAGTTAGTCGCTTGTAGGATTGTATTTTGCAGTTCACACTTGTGACGACCAGCAGTGCCGACCACCCTCAGTAGTAAAGAGGCGCACATGCAGATAGGACCTTGCTTACTAAATATTTGTTAAGTTGTTAACTTTCTATCATGGAGGTTGAAATTCTAATCCTACTTATTTGATATGTTCTTAGAGAAAATCTTTCAGCAAGGATTTGGTCCACCCAATATTTTCTTTTTTCACTTGCTTCCATCTTTAATTATAAAAGTACCGCCATTACGACCATCTCTTTGTCGTAATACATCGCAGCCACAGAGTCAACTGTACAGGACTGAATTGACAACAGTTTATGAACAGAGGTCTCCGGCAGCCGGTAGACAACAGAAGTGTCAGTCCGACATAGTGGGAAAGAGGGCTAAGACAGCCGGTAGACAACAGAAGTGTCAGTCCGACATAGTGGGAAAGCACCCTTAGGCAGGTCACAACCTTCTTTCCGCCAACATCTGTATTCCCCCCTCCCCTCATATTCAACAAAGAATAAGAGTATTTTTAACTCTGAATCACCAGATTGTCTCGCGTCATAAACATACTGGTCTGGGTGAGACTTTTAACAGATGTATGACACAACTATTCACTTTTGCTATTCGGAGGGTCTATTCAGATTTTCGAATCGAATATTCGGCCGTTAATTATTTGAAATTATTCAAAATTTTAAATATTCACACACCCATATCTTTCTCCCCCTTTTGTTTCTATGGTTTCCTCTTTTAGGAAGTTACGTTACATGTTTCACACTCGCTCCTAATGAGTCTCAATAGAGTGAAACCTAGGTTGGGGGATTGGGAGTCTAATGTCTAATGGCCGTAATGTTAAGTGTGAACTGTGTTCTTCTTTTCATTGTAAAAGCCATATTGTGTTCGTCTCCTTTTATATGTTTCTATCCACCTTTCCTGTACCTTCTTACAAAAATAACAAAATACCTCAAAAAAGCAAAAAGAGCTTTTTCTTAAAGATATATTATATTATTATTGTGTCAGAGATTTAAACAAATAAAGAGGTATAATAATTATGTTTCTTAAGAGGGCAGTAAGAAACCACATAATGCTTTGATGGCCTTAATGAAAACATGAATAGTGACAATGTAACTCCCAAAAAGTCTTATTTCAGGGGTTAAAAAATCAAAACTTTTTCTTAAGGGAATATAGATTCCATAAAACCAGTCACTGATTAGGGAAATTAACTGCTTATGATTTGATTACTTACACCGATTAATCCCGATTATTTACTAAAAGCTAATGCAAATAGTGAAGTATAAACTAAAAATTATTCAAACAGATACTAAACAAAGGGAAAATGGCTGTATTAAATTAAACACTGAAAGGAGGATAGGAGGGCAGGGCTTACACACCAGAAATCTGTAGGCCTCAAAATGCACAACTAAAACCCACTAAAACACATATTTATGTAATTTTCAGAGTACGTCAGTCCCCATCTTTAGCAGAATAATATTATTTTTGTATGAAATAAAGTGCATTGAGCAAAAACAATTTGTAATAAATAAAAAAATAGAATAGTAGGCAAATAGTAGAACACATATAAAAGTAAAAACACTAACACACATTTACACACTTCAATATTTCAATGCTATATGTGTAAATACATGTTAATGTTTTTACTTTTTTATGTGCTTTACTATTCTATCATTATATTAAATCTTTATTTATTACAAATTACTCTTGAGTATTGTCCACTATCATTAATATAGTGTGAATAAATCTTTTTTTTCAAACATTCAAAATACAGTGCATTTGTTGTGTTGCTTTTCTCGGCTTGGCTTTGATTTTATTGGCTTGCCTTTGCTTTTATTTGCTTTTATCGGCTTGCCTTTGCTTTTATTGGCTTGGCATTGATTTTCTTGGCTTAAATTTGCTTTTATAATCTTGGCTTTGCTTTTATGTTCGTTCATATGTATGTTTGTTAGAAGTTTTTGTATAAGTTGTAAAAAAAATTTTTTAAGTGGAATAAAATGATAAATAAGATTTGTGTCCGACCTCAAATAAATATATAAATAATATTGGCCTAAATTACTGTTGTTAACTATCACATTAATATATTACCATCTGTTTTTATTACAGTTATCCAAAGTGATAAATGTCAGCTGTTGGCGTAGGGATATATTAGGGACTACTTCTAGTAACATTTTGAGCTGTCATCCAAGTAAACTTAGGTCATGAATGAATTATAGTAAGCCTTTTCAGTGCTGCCTAGGTTTTCAGCTGACAGTGGAATTGTGTAGTATCCAACCAAACTAGGCCTTTGAAATAAAAACAATGAAATAATCAAAATATGCTTGTTTATTAATCACCCCATTATTTTACCCTTTCTAATAATAATGATTTTTTTAATTTAAAGAAATATAATCTCTACACTGACCAGTAAAACATTCTCATCGTAATTTTTAAATTTAAATTTCTTTCAAAAACCTATCATAAAATTTAAAAAAATATATTTAGGGGAAACCCTCTGTCTAAAAAATTAGATCAAACATTCCTCTCAATTTCCTGATTTTTTTTTTTAATTCAACCTTTTATTTATTAATACCAGCTCAAATAATAATGTTTTCAAGTAATTTTTTTCATTTTGCATATTTAAATATAAAACCACATTTTCAATAGAAATTTACTAATTTAAAATATTTTTATCAAAAATGTAAGGAAAATCTACTCTTCGATTTGTACTATTCGGTATTCGTTCGAAATTTTGATATTTGATTCAAAATTATTCAATTCAATAAATAATCCTATTCACACACCCCTACAATACAGTAACACTCTTTCTCTGTCTTTTATTTGCCGTTGAGTTTATTAATATAAAATTGCGCCAGCTGGCCGACCAGTACAGTCCCAGCATTCTACATAAGAGATCTATGTAGGAATCTGCCTTTTTTTCTGCACACATAATAGGAGTACAGTTTTCAGAAGGACATTTATAGGAAAAAAACTTTGCATTATATTCAGGCCAATGTGGTATTTGTTTCGTTTTTATTCTGATTTATTCACACATATTTAAAGTACAATATATTTAATGAACAAAATATTTTTGCCAGATATTTCAGACTTCAAGATAAAATTCCTATACAAAACTATAATAAAATGAGAAAGTTGGAGTCAATAAAAGTGAAACTAATTGTCTCTAAAATGTGGTAAGGCCAAAGTGAATTTACATTTTAATCCACTCTAATAATAAAGTTTACACTAAATCATGTACAAGCAAACATACGTTATTGAACAAAATAATAATGATACAAATGAACATCTTTGGCCTTTTTTATTACCTATTATCTTTGTAATCTTGAAAAGAAAAGAAACCAAATGATTGGCATCACTAATTGACATTGACACCTTTAAAATATCTGATCAGCATATCACTGCTACCAACTGAGTAGAAAGTTTTTCTAACCTAAGGATCCATGGACGGCTGAGATTGTGGCACAGAACACATTTTTCCAAATCTTTCATTCCATTTGATCAAAATTAGAAATAATATGTAGAGTAAAAAATAAAATATAAACTTATTTTTGGAGCTGTCAACTCATGTTAGCGATCTGTCTTTGCAGGCTGAAGCACGTGAGCGTGAACGTCTCAAGGAGGAGGCACGCCGACTCAAACGATTGGAGGCCGGTTTCAAGAGCCTCCTCAAGTCGTATGACATTGACTACAACTCCAGCTGGGATGATACCCGCACCAAGATTGAGGGCGAGTCGGCCTTTGAGGCCATCACGCTTGAGTCTGAGAGAGTGCGCATCTTCAAGGTGTGTTTATTAGGAGCTATTTAGAAGCTTAAAAAAATTTTCAAGCATGTAGTCTCATATATCTTTCTTTCTCTTTTATATTTTTTGTGTTTGTCTCTGTAAATGAAAAAGGAATAGTTCCGAAAATTCATAATAAAGCTAACTTATGAAAGGGTGAAGAAGTTGAAAGTTGGAAGTGTGAAAAGTGAAAGGTGACATGAACAGAGAAGTGTGTGTGCAAATGTGCATGTGTGTGTATTTTTGTTGGTTTTTTCCCTTTCTATCCAGGTCTAACCTAACGATCCTTTCAGGTTGGCTTCCTCCACCACCACTTACATACATAAAAATTTGTAAAATAGTGCATTATAATAATGTTTTGTAAAGGGGTTCTTATGTTAATGGAATACATTATTAATATGATTCAACTTGTGCAGGAATACCAACACGAGAATGAAGAAGCATGCAGTCATCGTCATTCTCGTTCCAAGAAGTCAAAGAAAAACAAAAAAAACAAGAAGCGCTCACGTACAAGATCACGCTCTAGATCTGTAAGTAAAGCCTGTTCAGGACAGATGTTTGGGGGAGCGGACTATGAACACAGGGCCACCCAAATGATTCGAGGGGCTTGAAATGTTACTCCTACCCTCTTTTCAAACCAAATAATTTACTTAATTTCTGTGCTTTGAACCTGACTTGAAAAATATGTAAGAAACAAAAAATACCTTACATGCATGTGTGTTGTAACTTAGAAAAAACTTCCTTTCTATAAAAGATAAAGATTTCTTATTGTTGGGGCCCTGTGGCAAACTGTCCCATTTGCTTTCCCCACTGGGAAGCTATGAAAATGACTCATAATAAGTTGATTCCATTCACAAAAGCTCAATCCCAATAATGATCACGCTCATGTTAGTCCATCACCCATGTGTGACCTGTTTCATCGTTTGCTGCTCCCCAGTACTCGGAATCTGAAGACGATCGAGGCCACTCCTCGCGCAAGAAGCGCCGTCATCGATCCAGGACGCCAAGTGCCACTGGCTCAGATAGTTCTGACAGCCACTATTCATCGGTCAAACGGAGCTCTCGTCACAAGAAAAGCAAGAAGAAAAAGAAAAGCCGCTCTGTAAGTGATTTATAGTCTAGTCTAGTGTAGTTTGGGTGGTGTGTTGTGGAGGGACGGACATTCGGGAATCCTAATAGAAAACTGGCAACTCTCTTAACTTATTCTGAGTGGTATGTGGGTGTGGGTAAGAGGGGTGTGACACTTAAGAATCCAAATCAAAACTGGTTGCTTATTTTTTTGCAACTCTTTTTAGTATTTATAATACTAGCTAGTAGACATCTGGAAAGCAGATTTTTCTAGTTTGAATCTCAAATCGAAGCAAACCATATTTGTGAATTTTGAATACTTATCAAATCATGTCATAGTTTAAATATGCTAAATGTGATATAAGTTACACTTTATGGAAAATTGGAATGATATTGTTAAATAAAATTTATTACTTCTTATAAGAAATATATTAGTTTTTGACACTAGCCCTATAAGTTGTGTAAAAATTTAAGTTCTTCAACATGCTCAATTGACAATAGTTCACAACGATTGGTCACACTTTTCCCATCTGGCGTGAAAACTCTCTCACCTGACACTTGTGTGACTGGAATGTCTAGGAATCGCTTGGCTTCACAAGCTAAGGCTCGAAACTCTTCTTTGGGTCTCTTCCACCAGTCATATGGGTTGCTTCGCCTGTATAATCGGGTTGCTGCAAGATAATTCTCAATTTATTTTGCTTGTCTTATCATTCACACTATTTGTGAGTAGGCTTGTGGTTAAAGGGACTATGTCTTAACTCATTCCACATTGATCTAGTTGAAACTGCTGCCCTCTGGGCTTTGTTGGCTTGTTTCCCTGGAGCATTACATGGTAGAAGTTCCTGTCTAAAGAGTTTAAAAGCGTGGATCTTTTCCTCTTCATTAAATAGAGTTGCATTAAATCTTGAATTAACTATGTGCACAAAGCATTAATGTCATCTATTTTATATTGTGGAAACAAAAGTTACTGCTTTAACAAGCTCAATTTTTTGATTTGGGATAAGGCAATGAAGTATAGGGATTATCATCTCGATGCTATGGCTCTGAAAATAGTTTTCATGACTTCAACAATGCCACCAGCCAGTTTCCATTTTGTTGAGGAAAGTGATTTAATTTCTACATTTAAAGAGTCCAGTTCTGCAGCCATGGCTTTTCTCAAACAAACAAGACTATCGCTAACTTCAAATCAGTTAAGTCCATACTCTTTTGTACAGCCTGCAACCTTACATTTCCTATAGAACTCCGACTGTAGTGTCCATCAATTGAGCGAGCCTTTGAAATAATTTGAATGATGTTGGGGCAAAAAGTCTTTGCATCCTTTATTGGCAACTAAAATGTATGAGCAAAACACTCGCAGAACCCAATATGTGCCATTAATAGCAGCTTGCAGGTTATAGGCATTGTCTTTAACAATAAATACCTTAATAGCACTGGAAGCGTTAGGTGATAGGATGCACTAATCTTTGCGAATTTCAGAAAAAATATTTCTTATCTTCAGAGCTGTGTGCAACTCTAGCACCACAACATGACCTAGTGTAATGACAAGTGAGTGATAGAGCTGTGTGCAACTCTAGCACCACAACATGACCTAGTGTAAATGACAAGTGAGTGATAGAGCTGTGTGCAACTCTAGCACCACAACATGACCTAGTGTAATGACAAGTGAGTGATAGAGCTGTGTGCAACTCTAGCACCACAACATGACCTAGTGTAATTGACTTGTGAGTGATAGAGGTGTGCGAAGTCCATTTTTTCTATTCAAAGCCGAATCGAAGTTGGAATATTTTCTTTAAGCTGTTTTATGCTTGAAAAAATATTAATTTTTTGTTATTTACATTACTGTTTGCACTAAAATTGCTTGTAAAATATTGTGTTGCACAAATGTTTGTAATATTTAATGTTACTCTGATAAATCAAGTTATTACTCCAGCATGCAATTCAATTTCTTCAGATTTTTTCCATATTAATATTAATTTTTAATGTACAAAACAGCTCAGAATTGTTCTAATTGAACATAAATGGGGTATTTTAGCTGTCAATATTTTTTTAGTGAAGCTTCGAAGTCAAAATTTCTTTCGAAGCGAAGTTGAAGCTGATGTTTATTTCGAAGCCAAGTCAAAGTTTCGCACACCCCTTGTGAGTGATGCATAGCCATCTCCTGCACGAAATTTCAAATTGTCTGTTAGATTAAATGTGTTTAGTTGTGTAGCTACAATATCCTCACTTAGTACACTGGCTAGCATTTTCTTTTCACATTGATAAAGAGAAGGCACTAATATTTCTGAAAAATGTTGTACATACTGAAACTCTATAATTGTGTTTAATGTGATCCATAACGTTTTAAACCCTCTTTTTTTCCACAAACTGGTAGGGTAAATGGCACAACTCAAACTTCCGGGATATTTTGTCACTAATGGCCTTAGTTTCTTTTTCTTGTCGAATGCGTTTCTCTTTCTTCTTCATTATACTAACAAACATTTGCTGCTTTAGAGATGAGTTAAAAGCTGATGAGGATACTACAAGGGCATCTTTTGAAGCAACGTCCAGTTTCAAAAACTCTTCATAGAGGGTTTTGTGATGCCGAGAATGATTGTTTTAATGTAGATGGGTTCCATTCGGTCTTTTTAACTTTCAAGAGAATTGCATGCACGTAGCGTCTCCATTTCCTTCCTCGATATATGCCCACACTTAACTTCTTTTTCTTCATCCATTCATTTTAACAACATAATCTTCTTGAGGTTTCTCCATATTCATTGATTAAACTAAGTAAAATTTTGCAACTTAAATGGTTTTTACTAAAAAATTACTAATGTATTTTTATTAACACAATCAGATTTACTTTTTCAGACAATTTAAAATGTTATACTTATTTCCAGTTTGACAAACATTATAAAGCTTGAAACACAGACTCCGTAGCCATAAGGTACTTAGTGGTCCGTAAAAGATCATTACTACATTAGCAGATGGGTCTGGCCACAGAGCCCTTATCCGTTTGTCCTTACTACTTATGACTCCGAGGTTGTTGGATCAGCTTTAACTTTCTATGACTAAGTTTATACAGAGTACCAATCACAGTTAAGAAAATATATGCAGGCGCATCAAAGTCAATCCGCCCAGAATAAATATGACATTATTTATCTTGAACATAATAATTGTTTATTCATGTTTTACTTTATAATTAACTAGATTCTATTAAAAAACTAGATAAACTTCTTTAAGTAAAACCTCTTTTTGCGTTTTTGGGGTATTTTTTGTGTGTATTTGGAAGAAGGTACAGGAAAGGTGGACAGAAACAATCTAGAAAGGAACTAACATAATATGGATTCTACAATGAAATTAAGAACACAGTTTGTTCCCCTTTATATGTTTTCTATTCGCCTTTCCTGTACCTTATTCCAAATAAATTACAAAATCCAGATATACCTAAGACATATAAGAAGCACGGAAATAATATTAAAATTAGGGGTGGACGGGATCCCAAACGCTCGGGGAAAATAAAGAACTTTTAAGGGTTGTCAAATATAGAGGACATTAAAGGGGATTTAAACAGAAATAAGTTTCAAGGGGTTTCAAACATATATAATATTTAAAGGGTAATAAACCTAGGTAACATTCAAGAAGATTCTTATCTAAATATTTAAGGGAATTAAAACCTAGGGAACATTTAAGATGTTTCTTAGCCAAATATTTAAGGGGATCAAAACCTAGATACTCTTTTAAGGGTTTTTAGACCTAACAAATTTAAGGTGTTTCAAACCTAGAAAACATTTGAGGGGTTTCATAACTAAAGAATATTCAACTTAGATAACCTTTAATGATTTTTTAGATCTAATAAATATTTAAGGGGTTTCAAACCTAGATCGCCTTTAAAAGGTGTTAAATTAGAGGCCATTTAAGAAGGGTAAGAAATATAGTTATATTTTTTGCACTCTTCCAATATAGTTAAATATAAAACACCATTTTCAAAAGAGATAAACTAATAAAATTAATTATTCGATTTGTATTATTTAGTAGTTGTTAAAAATGTTGCTATTTGTTTCAATAAAAAATGCTATTCGCACACCCCTATATATATATTAGTTTGGTTTTATGATATATTATTTGTATTATATTTAATAATGCAAAGACTTTACAAATATTACCATTTTGTTTAAAAAACCAATTATATTTTTAATCTAGAACTGTTCTAAATCATAATTTTTATAATTTCCCGATTCCAATATTTTGACTTACTTCCCATCCCGTTCCCGTCCTGATATAAAAATATCCATCCTTATTTTTTTAAATTACAATTATTTGCTTTGGTTACACCCATAAAACTGGTAGGCCTAAATATGTTTTATTCAGGGGTGGCTCGTCAAGGAGAGCTTTGGGGTGCTGCCTGCCTTGAAAAATAAAGCAAAATAAGAAACAAAACATATTTGGAACACATACCAATTTTCTCACATTTTTTCATTAGTGGTGAAAAACATAAATCACTTAAAAAAATTGTTATATCTTTTTTCCATTTTATTGAGGAAATTATCAAAACCATAATAGCGTCAACGCATGATAGAAAGCGTGCCTATGTTAACAAGCACTGGCACAGCAACGCCCTGAGTTCTGCACACGTCACAGGGTGGTTGCCATGACAACCTGGTGTCACCTTCCTTAGCTTAGCAGAGCTTTTGGGGCTGATCTCAGGTGTGCTATCATTTGTTGATTTGTACACTGTGTGTGACACTACCGGTTTTCGCTCATGTTTTGGATAAAATTAGTGAATAATGAAAGTTTCCGATACTAAAAAAATGAATTTTGGTTTTTTATTGTTAGAAGAATTTTTCTTTCAAACAATAAACTTAGTGATACACTAATTCTTAAAGTATATTATCTATCTATATAGTGTTCAAGATAGTGTTAAGAACCTGTCTATATATTCTTTATTTACTGATGCATGTGCGTGCATGCATGTGTGAGTGTGTGTTTTTGTGTTTTTTCACGACGGACAATCTTCAACTTTGAACCAAGTTAGCTGTTATACTTTTATATATAGCTTGTATTTACTTTTATTAACTTTATTCTTTTTATACTTTTACTGTGTAGTTTGCTTAGCAAAATATAGGATGGTATAAGGTAAGCTATTGTCTACCTAATTTGAAAATTTTTAGCGAGCCGAGCCCAGCCCCCACTGGTTTAATTAATTTTCAAGTTATAGTAACTATACTATCTATGTGATTGTAAAAAACATTAATTAGATTTAAATATTGTAATTCCACTTAACCTACATTTCAGGTATATTTCTCAAAAATAGGTTGTATTTTACTTTCTTCTGACTGAATATTGATTCTCTGAAATATTAACTGCTTGCTTCTTGCAACCACAAATCACATCACTTGCTATAGACTATTTTCTTTCGAAATGTTGTGTTGGTCGATGCTACCTACTTTCTCATTGGTTGGAATGGTCACTTGATGAGGGATATGAATTGTGTAATCTTGATTGAATATGTTAAAGTCGTTTTAAAAGTAATATGGAGCAGTAAGTACCTTATGGATACAAAGTCTGGGTCCTAGGGTTGATGATAATTGGATGGTTAAAACTTGTGAAATTGGTCAGAAAAAAAAGTACAAAACAAAAATTAACCTACAAACTTGTCAAACTTTTTAAATACATACACAATCAAATAGTTTTCAAAATATTATGAATCTTAAATAGGAAAGCAGACAAACACTTTATTAACTGGTCCTTTTTCATATTTTCAAACCAAGTTTGTAGTTGGGTATTGCCAACAATTTGGTCATATTTCATCGTTCACCCTCTATGCTCAGTCGTCAGTTGGTTTATTAACTCATTGAGCATGTGCGGGGCAGTATGAGTCATTTTAAATTAAGAAATAAAAGTAATTATATGACACCATCAGCAGTTCCAATTTACTACTTTTTTTTTAATGCTTAATTTTTTTTTATTCCTCAAAGTGTTTATAAAACATTTTATACTAATAAATACTTTTGTAATATTTTTAAATGAGATTAAATATTAAGTATAAAATCCATACTAATTTTATAAACATATTGGTTAATAGACTTTGCTTCACAAGATAAGGATGCAATAGCCTAGAGTCCTATCGATTTTATTCCAGTTTTGTTTAATTCAATATCGATATTATCAAAGATTTCAGATGCCTACTAGCTAGTCCTCTATTCTGTTTTTGTAAGAGTGGATTTGTAGCTTAGGGTACAGGCATGACAGCTGTCTCTTCGTCCATTTTGCTTCACAAGAAGCAATCAAACTCTTAGTTAAATATACAGTTGTGTGAATTTTTGGAAGCCTCAATTTTACTTTAAAAATTTTCTCCTACCTCACTTTTAAACAAAATTTGGCTCCTTGAACTATAAAGCTTTGCCAATAAAACATATTGAGATTTTAAATTTACATTTATGTTCAATTTTTGTCATTTTATGCTGTTATGTACATTACAAATTAATGTTAATATGACACAAATCTAGATTGATTGAATTACATGCTGTGATATTTATTTTATTTGTCAGTTTTGGCCAAATATGTTAGACATTTATGCAATAAAACAATTTCAAGATGATATTGTCTCAAGCTTTATAAATATGCTAATTATTTTAGTTTTTGCCAAAATTAAACATTTTAAAAAATTATTTAATTACTAGAGTAGGGTCTAATCCACTACTTTACGAATCTGAATCTCCAATGTATCTTTGAATCCGAATTTGAATCTTGAAATAATTATGAACATAAGAGAAAACATAAATATAGTAGAATAATAGAACATACAAATAGGAACTACTCTTTCTTATAATCCATTAATTATAACACTCATACATTTAATCACGTATTAAATTACTGTTCTCTGGCCTGGTTAAGCTCATCCTATATTTATAATTGGTTCTGAGCCACCAATAATCCTCAAATCTTGAATAGTCTTAAGAATTTGGGGGCTCATCTCTAGTTAATATGTTTGATTGCTATTTATTACAAATTCTATCTTTTGTAAAAATTAAGTTATTATTCAAATATACAATTAATCACCAAAAAGTACTATTCGTTGGTTAATTTCAAAATAAATTAATAACATTTACAAAGAAATATTAACATTCTTTAATGTTAAAAATACAATTTGCTGAGTAAGAATGGTCAATCTTGTTTACAAATACTTAAATAAGTATTACACTATTTTTATGAAACAGCTGTCTGAAAACAAACCTACTTACCCAAATAAAGTTTTTCTTTATTTGGGCTGTGCAGGTTCTCAAACTTTGGAAAATTAAATGTTCCTGAAACTTGGGTGGGAAAAATTATTTCCCGGGGTTTTTGAAAAAAAAATTTATCAGAAAAAGTCACAATTAAGGACTTTAAATACAAACATGACATTGATATAATGTTCATTAGCAGTATGATTAATTTATTAAAGTTGAACTAATCTTATCTTTTGTTAAGTAGATGGATACCAGTAACGTTAGTTGCTTTTATTTTACAACTATCAGGTCAAGATAATAAAGCCTCCATTAAATAACATAACCACACTACATATAATGGATGTAAAAAACTTATCCCTGAATATATTTAAGGCAGGAAAACATGTATTATGCAAAATAATGATAAAAGTGGCTTTTAAATTTCAAATTATCAATAAAATATACCTTCACGCCACTCATTTTCATCAAGACACAAAAATGTTATTACTTGGAATGGCATCCATTGGTTTTTTTTATCATAGATAACAATAGTTATATAAAATAATATTTTTGTATACGAAACGGTATTTTTTGCGAGAGATTTAGTAACCAAAACCAAATAATTAATCAGGCACACTGGCTCAGTTTTGAAATGCTTTTAGGATTCTTATGGACAAGACTGCATGGCTCACTTTTATTTATTAAGATTAGTTTAATTATGTTTATGTTTTATTGTGTATTTAGGCTAGTAAATAAAATTCACGCATTCTTTTTTTATTTAAGAACTTTTTAATCATTCCTAAAATATATATTGTATAATGTATTTATTCATATTAAAAATACACAATTATAATAGTAGCACTGTAGGCCTAGGTGTTTATTAATTCTACTTACATCAAAACCTTAATAAACACTTGTTAGACAAAATATTATTCATGCTTTTATTTGGAAAACTTGAAATCTAAAAATAAATTAAGATAAACATTTTGAGTATACATTTTTTTTTCCCTCAAATATTCTACAAGATTACAGAATTGAAATGTTATTGTTCAGACCTATGATTGCAACTGAATCAGAGTTATTGTCCCTTTTTCCAACTCTCTTCAAAAATATTTTGGATTTCTATCACTAGGTGTGTGGGAATAGCACTTTTTTTCTAATTGAATAGTAAAATTTTGAACAAATACTATAATAATATTTTAGCATTTCATCAGCCCTGTCAACATCCTGCATATATTTACAAAATTTCTGGCTTTACGACTTCACCACTCTGATTCTTCTTGCTTACTGTCAATCAAATATGTAGTGTTCATTGTTTGGTTTAATTTACTACCCATTCGGGTTATACACTTAAATACTAATTACGCTGATGGATTAGGAATTGGGAAGGTTAAATTTTGAGGAAGTGAACCCACATTTACATGGAGGGAGAGTGGAAAGCCATTTAGGTAAAACCACCCTCAGTTCACCCGAGTGAGGTTTGAACCTCAATCTCCCTGTCCTCGGCAGTCTGGCTCAACACGACTAGCGTGTTAGCCAACTACACCACCGAGGCAGATGTGTGCATTGTTAAAATCAATTTCACAGAACGTTTGTCCTTCCACACTTTTACTAGCACTTGATTCTTGCCTGTAAACATTGTGTCATCTTTATTAATTTTCCCACTTTTTTTATGAAATCTTTTGGTGTACGCATATTTTATTTAATGTTCCACAAACATGTCTTGCTTTGTAGAAGGTCTTCACTCAAATATACACTGTTATAGTAATCGTATTGATATAAATAGTATCCATTGTCCAATAATGTGTCCACCATCAGACTTAGAAATAGTTTTTTAACTAGCTGTGATTTACCAACGTATATTTACTAATTACATATGTAACCACTTTTAGATTCAAACAAAATATGTGCTTTGAAACCATGTTTGTCAGGCTTGTCTGTCATATAAGACGACCTCTATATGCTATCATGCCCTCATCCATTGATATTTCTTAGTATGGGATGTACATCCATCTGAATTTTGATACTAACATATCATGCAGGATCAAATTTTTACATTCTCTCTTTACAGTCAGCTGGGCTTGATAAATTGTCAGTGAAATGATAAAACCTAGAAATTTCCTCACCTCTTTAAAGATATATATCCCCCATGCTATGCAGTGTAAGTTATTTATCCGGTAGACCACAGGTTTTATGTGAATACCAGTCATAAAACACATTCCTTAAAACTTCCACATTTCACAGAGTCAATTCCTAAATATTTTGCTGAGCAAAAGTGGGAATACATAAACCCTTATTTTTATAAGAAGCCCACTTTTGACTTCTAACATTGATTAAAAGTCACTAAAATTTGTTATCTGCTTTAGTGGCTACAACTTCTAATGGGTCATACTCGTGTTAGACTAGACTGCCAATGACAGGGAGATCGAGGTTCGATTCTTGATCGGATGTACTGAGGATGGTTTCCCCTAGATAGTTTTCCACTCTCCCCCATGCAAATGCTGGTTCGCTTCCTTCAAATTGAACCCTATTCATCCCTAACCCATTAACATAATTAATATATATGTGTATAACCTGAACAGGTAGTAAGATGCGGTGATGATGATGATAATAATAATCATCATCAACAAGACCACATTAACAACAACATCAACAACTACTACAATTACAATTATAATTATAATAAAATATTTACATTGCTGATCAGGATAAAGCCATAGACATTGCAGTGTCATAATAGACCTATGGTGCATATTTCCCCAAACATTTTCTTAGATCATTCTTTAGAAAATTGTCTGCTCTATTTAATCATGCCAATACATTTTTTAGAAACCATGACTTTAGATTGAAATATTTTCTTTCTTGACAATATGTTTAAGAATAATGCAATAAAAATCTAAATTAGTGGTGGCATAGATTGGATGGATTGAAAGGGTATTTCATTCATAGATGGATTTTTACTATCAAAGAATATTCATCATCACTATGTGGAGCAAATCAAACAACTTTATTAAATGTGTACTAATTGATTAAAGATTGACTAAAGATTATTATGAATTCCTCATTGATGATTAAAATTTTAAAACAAACTTTAAATAGCTCTAAAAACTATCCATCTATTTATTACCAGTCTCGAATCAACACATATTCTCTATAATTGGGTAGTAACTTTTTCAATGAAAATGTGGCAAGAAAAGAATTAACAATTTTAGGTGTCTGTTTTATAGTTTTTTGATGTTGGTAGTAAATGGTTTTGTAATATTTCTTCAAGAAATGAAATAAATATTGGTGCATAAAAAAAATTAATTTCAATATAATAATAAATGCTTAGATTTTGTTTCTTGCCCGAAACTTTTCAGGAAAGAACCAATCCTGCCCGACTTTTGGGAATGAGAAATTTTCCAAATTTTTCCTTAGTATTCAGGAACTTTTCAACCCCTAGTATTAATTTCACTCATTAGATGAGCCTTTTTTTTTTATATCTATAAAGTAACTACACTTAATGAAACATACTCTCTAATGACTCAACAATTTGGATTTGAATATTCTGTTCCCGAAAAATATCATACTGTCCATGTTCATGTAATTTTAAACGTTATATATTGGCCTAAGTCAATAAATCAAGTCTTTATCACAACATTACTACAGATTTTTGTCAAGTGAAATCAATTTGTAGGGGGTGTGAAGTTTAAAAATGTTGAAATCGTAGGTCATACAACCTTTGCTTCTACTTCATTACCTTTTTGTCTTCAAATCATTTGTAAGAGGGTGTGAAGTTTAAAAATGTTGAAATCGTAGGTCATACAACCTTTGCTTCTATTTCATTACCTTTTTGTCTTCAAATCATTTTGAAGGGATAAGAAAACTCTGGTGTATTATGAATAGATTTTAATTAACTCACTAAATATTACATATTTCAAAATATAATCATTTTTAGAACAGCTGCTGAGCAAAATTTTAACACCAACTAGTGATTAAATTACATTTATAGCATAAGCTTGGATAACGTCATAAATGTAAGCATTAAAGAATCATTAAAGATCAAATAACATTTATAATGTGAGTATCAATAGATTCAGAAATGACAGCATTAAAAATATATTGTGCCTCATTTTTCCCTTTAAATCGTCATCTTTTCTATATGCACTTACGTGACAGTAATAAGAACCTTATCTTCAACTTTGCATTAACAACATTTATTGTTGAATCGACTTGTATGAAATGTTCAAAAGTCAAATCAAAGCTTATTAAAGCACACACACACACTTTATAAATGGTGGAATTTTTTTTTTTTTTTT